>NCQV01052211.1:0-14921 GCA_002740545.1 Lophocereus schottii | reverse complement strand
AGTTTTAAATTTATTGTCCACAATGCCCATTAATTTATTGTCCTCAATGTCCATTGACACTCTGCATTTGATGGTTGCTGAACCAAAACCAAAAAGCAAACAAAAACCACTACTGAATTTAGTAAACCATGTCTACATTGAAGAATGGCTGCAAAGGAAAAATTAGGATGTGACGGGCACCCTGGCTTGAATATTACGAGACTGCCGGTAGGCCTTGAGCACTGCTGAAACAAGGGACAAGGCCTTTGAAACTAGTGAAGTCATTGTTGGGCTCAGCAGAGGGCATTTCGATTGGCTGGGGGAAGGATGCGCAAGGACAAAAAGCAAAACATTAGGGTGTGTGGCTTTTAAGCCCTGCAAAGGGATCACTAGTCAGTGCTCAGTACCATAGAGCAGAGACAGGGTGGAGAGGTGATGCGGTCAGTGAAGTAGGAGGTGGCATTGTGCCAAAGGAAGGAGACACAAGCTTTTACTGAAAGTGTGCTTTTGGTTGGGAAGGAGAGAGAAAGGCGGTCTTATCTAATCAATACTTTCTAGACAATCAAATTAGTCAGTCAGGGAAGCATTTAAATTGTTTAAAACCCAAAAAGAAAAAAAACATGGGTAGGACGATCGAACAGAAATCGCAGGCAAAAAACGCTGCGGACATCTAGCTATTTTGACTTCTAGCACCATGCATATTGATGAATCAAATAAAAATGCAGCAGCAAGCCAGCCAATAGACAAATGGTGCCGCTCACCCTACTTTTAAAGCTATGTTTAACAAACGTAAGGTATACAAAGAATAAAACACAAATATAACATATCTTCTGAGTTCTGAGTGTCTGAGACTACACCACGAAAGCAACAAAATAAGGGCACTACTGGATTCAACTCCTAACCTCCACTTTTCTATGCATCTCCGACATATGCCATCAATCTCCACATTTACTAGATCTTAAACCTTTCGTTTATGCTACTTTACAACGAAAGTATCCTTCAAATGACTAATATTACTACTCTATTTTGTAGTGACATGCACATCTGTAATACTTAAACCACAACACATAACTACAATTGACATTTCAATAATCAATATGTGCATTACACATAGACAAATCCATCATGAGATACAAGGTGGACGGTAAAGGTATCTATCTTTTGAGGAAAGATGGTTAGTATGATTTACAGCTCCAAAGCCTTTGCCTTAGACCCTAAATGAGCTGGAAGAGGCTGAAGAACACCCCTCCCCTTCTCTGACAAAACGAAAATTGAAGAAGGGGCAAAAAAAACAAGAAAAAAGATCATAAAAAAGGCATCAACACCACAAATGACAAACCAAAAATTTCACTTATTTGGAGGAATTCCACAACCTACCCTGATGCTATTCTACAGTAACTTTTCCAGAGTCTCAAAGTGTAACTAACATGTCTAGAATACATCTGTTATGTATTCCCTGTTCTTCATACTTCATACTATTAAGTGAAACCAGAATGAGTAGCAGTTGGAGAAATTGCATGAAAAATTCCTACAGAGAAGCAGGTGAACATTGTAAAGCAACACTTTAACCCAAGACAAACAATAAAAATGACAAGTCAACTTCCAGAATAGATTCAATTACCCTCAATGAGTGCCTGTACGTCAAGAAATGCCTTGAATTGGGATACTGCTTTGCCATTTGAATGTTCTTTTCATCTCTGTTAACACCCCTAATTTGAATATCCTATAATCCAATTTTAATCAATGTTATCCAGTGTAGGAAAAAGGAAACGAAAATCGAGATTCAAGAGAAAAGGAAGTGCTAGAAAATGAAAGAACACGTTGGTTGAGCTGGATGCATAATCACATACATGCTGATCAGACCCAAAGTCAAGCTCTAGTTGTCCTTGGTCATCCTCCCAAAGATTGTATATGATTACACGTGTACCATGATTTTCGATCAGATTAAACTGTATCATCCAGAAAAATTCCAAGAGAACATGAGAACTGACACATACAGGATCCCTTTGAAGTAAGAGAATAATCTGAGCTACAAGGTTTAACGAATAAAAAAAATGGAGTTGGCTTTTCTAGAGCAGGGAGTCCTTATCGATATCACTCATAGATATCAGAATAAATGATAGTAGATTGAAGCAAAATGTATAGCAAAATTATTTTCTATTTCTTTTGTTGTGAAGTAGAACACAGCCAATCCCTTTCTCGAGGTCCAATGGAAATAGCCTATCTGCAACTTATTTCAGGGGAAGGCTGTGTGTATATGTTACAATGACATGAAAACCCTATCTGGCAGCTGATGCTTCATTCACAGCACAAATAAATGTCTTGTTTTGTATTTGACATTGCCACAATGTTGCATTCCATTTCCGCATTAAGTAAGAATATGAGATTTAACTGTCCAACATCCTAACTGCAAAGCATTTTCCCTCATTCAACTCTCAATCTATCTTAGTCAAATAAGAAACATTTGTTTTAGGTCGCAGGACGGGATTAATATCACAACAGTACATTTATCAAACAAGTCAACCGCCACATTCACTTAAGCATGTAGAAAAAGTGATAATGAGAAACAACCACCATCTACTAGTAATGCGTTTAACAGGAGAATGTATTGCATTATGATTCCTCTTCCCTTCACCATAAGAATAAGGAAAAGAACTTCAAAAGGCAAGCAACTTTAATAATTCATGATGATCACCAAATATGCTAAGCAAAGCCCTTTTACTTTCCTTTATTTTGGGTTCATTTGATACAGGAATAAAGCCCCATTAGTCTGACAACTAGAGAATGAAGGAATGATCACCTGTCCAAGAAGTTCAGCTTCACTTGAATATGGTGACCAGTTTATGATTGTGTCCACGTTTCTGCTCCAATCATCAGCTGAGGACCTTAGGATCTTGTTCCATTCTTTTTCCTTTTTTTCATAGTCAAGCTTGAGGTCCAACAACCAAAAGATTATAAGAGCTGGAACACTTGAACTCACATAAGCTTCAAGGAAAATAGCAAAACGTACACAATTAGCAAACAATGAATCAGTTCATGTTCGGACAATTGTTGTGCATTATATGTACTTATTAAGCTTATGCACAAAAATAATCAACTTCAAGGGTTGAAATTTTAGGGACACTACCCAAAATAAAAAGGGAAAAGAAGAAGTGTGGGAGATGTGGGCGTGGAGTGCCTAATGGGGTCCTCCTCAAGAAAAAGTGAGAAGGCAAATTTTTCAAGCAAAAGCTGATAATCTAACGACTACAGCCATATCTTTCTGTTATTCTGCTACCTAAAATCCATTTAAGTTGTGCCACAAATTATGTAACACTAGCACTGCAAATAATGGAATCTAATCCATCCAAGGTTCCACTGACATTAAATTTCCATCCCTCAGTGTGCTAGGAAAAATGCACCATTTGGGCGAGGTCCCATATACAAGCCATTTTGGGGCAAATTTCATGATTTTTCTTTGAAATTCATCATCTTTTGCCCTTTTTTGTCCCTCTTTTTGGCAATGTGGAGTAATTAATTTTTGGGTTGTTTTGTAAGTTCTTCGCTTCTTTAGTAGCCTTTTTGGTCCGCTTAGCATTCGCAATTTTTTCGTTATCTTTTATTATTTACTTATATACAAAATAGAATCCATAATTTCTAATGATTGAACAGATATATAAATATTAATTATATTCATAAAAAGCAAATCAAATTAAAGGCTTTGCAGGAGGTACAACAAGCTTATGTGCCACACAGTGCCCGCAATATGAAGCTTTTAAGGAGGAACTGTTGATAAACTTGCTCGAAGATGAAACAACTGTGAAACAGAATTCTCTTGATCAAAATCAGAGTTTTCAAGCACACTGTACTTGGATCTCTACCACACATCAGCTGAATCACCACAAAAGTGCAATTGCCACAATCAGATTTCATACAGATATGGAAAGTGCATAGACTTGCACAAGGAAGCCTAAAGAGGTTGATTAGTTAGGACTTATGGACTTGATTTGGTTATGCTAGGTAACAGCAACCCCTTTGCATTGCTTGGTAATTTTGGTTTGGGTTTTTTCAAGGTGTGGAATTTGATAAACAAAGGGCAGCCCGGTGCACAAGCATCCCGCGTTCACGCAGGGTCCGGGGAAGGGCCGCACCCCAAGGGGTGTATTGTAGGCAGCCTAAGCTGACTTTGTCAGTGGCTGATTCCACGGCTCAAACCCGTGACCTTTTGGTCACACGGAGACAACCTTACCAGTTGCTCCAAGGCTCCCTTCCAAGGTGTGGAATTTGGTACCTCATCATATTAAATATCCACAACCCCCCCCTAAAAAAAAACTAAAAACTATCTGATAGTAACAGTCCCATTGGGCATCAAACTCCACACCAACAAGTATCAACCCATCGTCAAACAAAAAAGGTTAAACAAAACAAATAATTTGCTAAAGATATAGATGAAACAAAAAATTTAATAATGGAAAAACCAATTACTTAATTTGAGTTGAATTAAATGAAACAAGTCCATATTTTAGAGATTAGATTTCAAATTTTAGTCCATACAGATTTCAGATTCTTATATTGTTTTCTACAGGTTCCTGATGAAACAAACAAAAATAGATACTGTAGATGAAAACAACCGGCTCTTAAAACAAACACACAATATCATGTATGAAATTCTCATAAGATATTTCAATACCTCTCTAGAATCACAGTTATATTGGTTCCTTCTTAACTCTTTGAACCACACAACCACAAAAACATTAAGTACAACACCACCACCACCACCACCACCCACTGTGGGTCCTGCTCTTGCGAGGCCTGAGGAGATTTGGATACGGGCAACCTTACCCTTGCAAGTACAACTGTAAACAGCCAAACCGATTCCAAGATACCCACGTTAAAAGTTTTAGAAAATATTTTGTTAAACTAAAAACTTTTGATCACATTTGCAAAAAAGGAAATGTCAATAATTATATCAAGCAAATTTGAAGTAACAAACAAATACATAAACAAAAAAAATAATAAATAAGTACATAAATAAACAATATGGAAATTAAGTGTGAAGCAAAAAACTAATAGTACTACTAGGAAGTCAATCAAACCAAATTACTATCTTCCATACAAGACAAACAGCAATGCAGTCCACAAAGCGCTTAAGGACCGAAGTACAAGCAATTATACAAGATCTGCTGCTTTAATTCCAAATCTCTATAATCTCCTATCATGAGCCATGTCCTCTATAAGTCTCCAATGTTTCAAGTCCTGTCTAATTACCTCATTCCAATTCTTCTTTGTTCTTCCTCTATCCCTCTTGCATTCTAGAAGCACAATCCTCTCACACCTCCGAACAGGTGCATTGGTATCTCTTTCCTTACTATGACCAAACCATCTAAGTATTGTTTCCATCATCCTATGTTCTATTGGCGCCACCCTACTTTCCCTCTGAAAACTTCGTTCCTGATCCGATCCAGTCTAGTATTACTACACGTCTACCTAAGCGTCTTCATCTCTAATACCATTAGTCTTTGAACCTATGTCTTCTTAATCGATCGACACTCCAAGCCGTACAACAATACAGGTCTGAGCACCATATCATAAACTTTTCCCTTTAGCTTTATTGGGATTTTTTTAATCACACATGACACAACACTCCAGATGCATACCTCCACTTTTACCATCCCACTTTTGTATGATGACCACTATCATGGTTGATCTCATCATTGCCTTGTACGATTGACTCCGATATTTAAACTTCTCAACGTTTGGTATTGCCATACCACTTATATAGTAACTTCGTCTCCAGTCACTTCTTCCCCTTTATTGAATTTACATTTTAGGCACTCGATTTTTGATCTACTTAGTCTAAAAGTTGTGGACTCCAAAATATGTCTCTACTTTTCTACCGCTATTAACTCCATATCTAGTCTCATCTATCAGGACAATAGTCATCTACAAATAAAATCAACATGGTATCTCATCCTAAATGTCTTTCTAGAGTTCATCCACAACAATCGTAAAAAAAAAAAGAGCTTCAAGATGATCCTTGATGTAACAAATATCAATAGGGAAGTCACCTTTATCTCCTTTTAACGTCCTAAGTCCTCACCCTTGTCATTGCTCTCTTGTAGATATCTTTGATGGCCTGAATATAGTTAAATGATACCTCTTTCCTCTCCAAGCAAGTCCAAGACACTTCTCTAGATACCTTATCATAAGCTTTCTCAAGGTCGATGAAAACCATGTGCAAATCTGTTTTCCTATATATATAGATTTCCATAAGCCTTCTCGTAAGATGAATTGCTCCCGTAGTTGATCTTCCTATCACAAAACCGAATTGCCTCTCCAAGATAGAAATTTCCATCCATAGCCTCTTCTAAATCACTCTCTCCCACAGTTTCATAGTATGACGAGGTAACTTAATACCTTTATAGCTGTTGCAATTTGGAGATCACCCTTGCTTTGTATAAAGGGATAATTATACTACTTCTCCACTCCACTAGCACATCTGGTGTCTTAAAAATGACATTAAGGAGCCTAGTGAACCAATTAAGTCCTTCGCTCAAGTATTTCCAAATTTCCACAAGGTATACGATTTGGACTAGCCTTCTATTTTCTATTTCCGATATTTCTTTTCCTGTTGTCATTCTTCTCAAAGCTTCTACAATTTTGTATTTAGCGATGTTGTGACAAGCCCTAAAGTAGACTATTTCCGATATTTCTTTTCCGATTTTTTTTTTTTTTGCTTGTCTGCAGGTCGTGCTTGGCAAGACTGTGCTGGCTTCTTATGCCCCGGGTTTATTGAGGTATGTCTCCGCTCCTTGATAATCTGCTCTACTTACCCCTCTTCCCAAAACTGTTTTTCCTCTGTAACTGTTTTTCCCAAAAACTGTTTTGTGGGTCTTTAGGAATCAACCTCTCTATGGGTAAGAATACCGCTAGGGGTAAGGTTGCCTATAGCTGGATCTCCACAGACCCCGCGAAAGCGGGACCCACACTGGAAGTTGTGGTTGTTGATATTATGACAAGCCCTAAAGTTGAGAAGCCTCTCTGATTGTCCTAGTTCAAAGCGTCCAAAAACCCCCATTGTTCTTGCAGCCAAGAAGTTTGTAAAAGTAACTTTGCCATCTCTCACTTATTTTAGCCTTATCCACTAGAACCTTACCTTCCTCATCCTTGATAGACCTTACATTTCCAAGGTCCCTTGTTTCTCTTTCCCTTCCTCTCGCAAGCTTGAATACATCTTTCTCCCCATCCCTAGTCTCTAGTCTTTGGTACAACCTTTCATATGCCTTATCTTAGCTAATGTGACTGCTTTTTTCACTTCCTTTTTGGCCATCTAATAAATTACCTATGTCAAAATCCTTTTCCTCATCCGATGTGCTATGCCTTAAAGCAGTATAGGCCTCCTATTTTTTCTTGACTTTCTCCTTCACTTCATCATTACACCACCAAGCTCCCTTAATTTTACTACCACCCCCTCTTGAGACCCCTAAAACTTCTTTAGCTGATCCCTAAATTCATTGTGCCACTGCCTCCCACATTGTATTGTTGTTCCCAAGGCCCTTCGACTTTGATCTTCTCGGATAACTTGGCTACCACTAGTTAAATTCCACGATTTAACCCTAGTATTGCCAATTTTGCTCCTCGTACTCTTCTATCTCTTAATTTTTACATCCATAACCAGTAGTATATGAAGATTCACCAAACAATCACTCGGTATCACTTTACAATCCTTACATATTGTTCCGTCCGTCAATTTGAGTAGAGAGTAATCAATGCGCCTTTGCATTCCCACTCTTAAATGTCACTAGATGCTCTTCCTTCTTTTTGAAATAAGAGTTTGTGACCATTAACCCATAAGTAGTAGCCCTATCTAAAATTGTAGTCCCTCCCTCATTTCTCTCAACATGCCCAAGACTTCTGTGAGTCAAACCGTACCCATCTTCAGTCGCGCCTATTTGACCATTAAAGTCTCCTCCTATGAAAAGCCTCTCGCTTAGTCGAATATTCTGAATAACTTGATCCAAATCCCACCAAAATTGTCTCTTGGGTTCTTCCTCTAAGCTTGTTTGGGCAGCATACGCATTACCTATGTAAAAATGATTTTTTTTTTTGGTAAGTATTACCTATGTAAAAATGATTGTGTGATGTATATATTAGTTCCCATGCTTCAGAGGAAATGAAAAACTGTAACTCAACAATCATTCAAATTTTCAGAAAACCCAAGGAAATAGTTAACCTGTACTTGGTGAAGCTCAGGATCTTCAGAGAATAAATAGGCATGCTACAGGAACACCAACGATTCCAACATTGACATCTCAGTTAGACCTTAACCCAAAAAAGGGCTCCGCTCATGAGATTCCTAAATGCAGAATAAGGAAGCAGTGCATGAAGCTCCTAATAGTTGTAAACCATGTACTCAGTACTCAATACTCAGTACCCAGTCCCCCAAGGAGGTGGAAATGGAGCTAAATATGTGGTAAATAGTAAACAGTGACATCATTGCATATGCACGCATCTAAATTCTAAACACATCTATTTCTTTACTCCAGGCATAAATGAAAACATTAACCAAACAAAAAAAGCAAACAAAAATGTCATACTTCATCCTTCCAAAATCCAGCTAAGGCCATCAAAAAGAAATGATTTGCAGAAAATCATATTCATAATCACTTGTCGCCATTAGTCAAGACCTTTCTGAATCCTAAGATTTATCTCATTAAGTAGACAACAATAGCGAAATCAATAGGGGCAACTGAGTTAATAGTCAACCATAACATGCAGAAGAGCTTAAACCTTACAATGGGAACTACAATGTCTTCCTTCCCTGTGCTCCTCAAAAAAGTGTAGGACAGCAACCCAACGCTCTGGGTGACACTGAAATGCAGAGTGAAATCAAAATTAGCAGTTGTACACACACACACACACACACACACACACACACACACACACACACAAAGAGCGAGCGAGAGAGAGAGAGAGAGAGAGAGAGAGACCAAAAATCTCAAATTCACACAGAGAGAAAAGAGATAAAAATTTATAGCAAAAGCAAGATGTACAACAATCTACAGGGCTAGTTTTTTCAAATTTTTGTTCTACATTGTTACCAGCGGTGAAGTTTGCCACATGGATCCCTAATGATCATTATGGCCTTCTGCTTGCCACAAGAAGAAAAAAGCAAATAACCTTTTAGGTATACAATACCAAATTACATCAGGCTCAACTCAACTGCAACTGCAGAGTCAATCTGATCCACAGCTGCAGTTTTCAACCTCTTCCTGGACACCTCGTCGATATTTCTGCAATCTACTTGGGCCTAGGCCTAAAATATGCACCTAACTGCAGTATTGAGGCTTAGTTACCTTTGAGAAGTTGAAACTAGTGGAAGAAGGATTTTTATACACCTCAGCAGTATTCCTATTCAATTTTATTCTTCCCTGAAAACCAACCTCCTCCAACCCCCCCTCAAAAAAAAAAGATAAAATCAAATGATCAGAAGAAAATCCTGCCCTAGGAAAATCAATGGCATTGGTTTAGTTTGGTTGGAATTATCTTCAGCATTCTCCATAAGAACAAATAAAAATTAGACAAAAACTCTTCCTACTATCTTCCAGGATAGATTAAAGAGCCATAATTATATATAAAAAAAAAAATCTGCTTCCCTTCATGCTGAAAAGAAGAAATTTCAATTTAGCTAGTAGGTGTGCTATGTGCCTTGAGGAGGAAGAATTGGTTGACCACCTCTTTCTTCATTGTCAATGGGTCTCTTCTCTTTGGATTTTGACACTTTACTTGATGGGGGTTAGTTAAGTTCAACCATCTAATATTAAAGATGTTTTGGTGGCATGGACAAGGTGATTGAAAAGATTGGGTTCCTAGGATTTAGAAGTCGGTTCCTTTGGCAGCTTTGGCTATTAGGTGGTGGTGTACTTGGAAAGAGAGGAACCGACAGATTTTTGAAGGCAAATCTTCTTCCCTTCAAGATTTCAAGCTCTATTTTTTGGCATTGTTGTATAGTTGAAGTCAACTTTCAGATGGTGGTTCTACGATGTCTCTTTTAGATTTTGTGGATAAAATTATGAATAAGAGCTTGAGGGCATGATGATTTTTGTACCGGCCCCTTGTTTACATGGGTGTCACCCCCTTGGTGTCTCATTTATATATCATTTTGATTACTTATCAACAAAAAAAATATATATAAAAAAAATCTTGGTGACTGCAGAGAATGTTTGCTCATTTACACATTTTTCCAACTTGGCAGAGTCTTCACAGAACAACAACATATGATCCATAAATATTTAGAAACTTGAACCTAAACTTAAAAGATGAGGGACATGGGAATGAGTTGGAGTGTGCTAAATTGCAGTATCTGTGCAAAATAGAAGCTTCAATGCACTCACTCATCATTCTACATCTGGAAAGTTGACAGGTGCATAGCCCCCCCCCCCAAAAAAAAACAAACAACTATGCAAGCAACCTTACCTATGCAAGCAATTAAATTAGTACCAGTCTTGATCTTGAAGGAGCAGGTTTTAGGGAGATCTAGATGTAACCAACCTTACCTATGCAAGCAACTAGGCTGTTTTTTCGAGGCCCACAATGAAGTTTTTTTGCAAAGGATTTAAAGTGATTATAACCTTTCTGAGATACAACTCAAATGGACGGCACTACATGCAGTTTAAAAAAAAAAAGTAAGTGAAATAACTATCAGTGCAGAATAGCAACAAAGCATTAAAGACAAATAGCACCGTGGAAGTGATCCATTCCTGCTGACAATGTAAAAGCTCTAAGCAATCACATCCAAGGAAGCAATATACACACATATAGCTTTTCCTGTCTTCTTTGGTAAAAAGAAAAAGAAGGTGGTGCTCAGATAAAGCACCAGCTTCTTGGCGGAGCCATACCTTAAAATAGACTGGAAATGTACTGTAGCTCACCAACCAATTTGGCCCCAAGATACATAAGCAGTACATCTTTATTCGGTACCAAAGTAGGCAAAACGCATGACAAAGATTGGCAACTAATAAAGGAACAAACCTTTTACTATCTTTTCCACAACTACGTGAGAAGACAACAACATCGGCACCAAGCCTCATAGTGCTAGTCTTAAAACCATTGCCATCTGCAAAGAAACAGGAAGGAGTTTGTAAATTATATATCAAGATAAGCACATAGCAAAAGGCAAACTTGAAGCAAGGGAAACTCAGTTACACTGTCCGATAGTATTTGCCAATTTTCCCTTTACAGAGTAGCCAAGTGACATGCATTGACGCAACTTATCAGGATCCATCCCACCACCATTATCTGGACGGGAAGTCATCAACAAAGTCAGAAAAAAGAACGCAAAATAACAGGTGTTCAAGACCGTTAGAGAATTTTGTTTTTGGTAAGTTTCAAAAGCATTAGAGAATTGATACCTTAGCAACCATTATCTCACATTTGGGTGAAGATGCATTACATATACAATTTAAGGAGAGACATTTCTGAAGTAAATATCATACATCATAGTGACAGAAAACATGCAAGGTCCAAGTAACCCCAGCAGAAGTTTCTCAACTTCATCTCTAAGCACCAACTATAAAACATTTTAGATTGGAAATGCATGGCTTCCGCCTTTATTACTCCAACAATTTCTGTTGAATAGTAATGGTCCTCACGTAGTCCAACCTTCCCAAGGGACGTTAGGTTTTTATGCAAATTAGTACGGGGCATAGGAATCAGCACAGAAGTGACAGAAAACAAACATATAGGAAAGATATGGCTACAAAGCAGCACTACCGATTTTCCACAACTTCAAACATAATCAAGCTAAGTGAACAGTTAGCACACACCATGCAACACATAGACACAATACTCCAGTTCAAGAAGGGGCACATCAAATCATCAATAAAGGAAAATTTCGGGTTGGCCAATACACTTTAGTTTTACCAAAGATAACTATTGGTCCCTTAGCCTCTGTTCAAAATTTGGGTTCAAAATCTTGTCTCCTTTCAAACTGCGTTTGTGTGTCTCTTGTGAACAGTGCCCCCTGCTATGGCAAGGCCACTTACATCTGAAGTGACCCAACTCCCACTTCAGCAGGATCCATACTGGGATCATTGTCATTTTGTTTCTGTATGGGCTGTTAAATTACTTAGTAATAACTTCTGAAAGTCAACTTATGATAAGATTGATTGCTGACTAGGAAGAACAAGAGGGGTTGTAAGTAATAGCAGTTAAGCAGCAACATTCCGTATTTTGACCCTTTTCCTGGACGTGATTGCAATAAGAAAATCAAGACATGCAGCTCAAATTTGTTGATGCTCCAGCAGCTTCAATTCCATCTGTAAACCAGACACACACATACATACAGAACAGCACAAAATCATGATAGTATAAAGAAAAGAAAGCTATCAGCATCATCAATACCTTCTATCAGCAACATTCTACTCCCATCTTTCCTGCTAATAAGCATGTCTATGTTGACATATGTGGCTCCACGGCAGACCTAATTAGCAAGTCATGAGTAAGGCAGATAGGACAAGTGAGGAGCAGCCAGTGTAGCTAGTGATATACACAAAGGGTGCTCACCTCATCCAATGAATTATCCAACAGTTCTGCAAAAGCTGCACAAAGAAGATGGTGACTGCTATAGTTTAAGGAAATTGCAATTTCTAAACAGGCACCCATTAATAAAGCCAAATAGAAACCCATATTTTAGGGATGAACATAGATATAACAAGGACATTGAGATTGAACATACAGATTTTATATTACCTCCAAGTGCCCACTTATGACTTGTGGCATTAGAATGCAAAAACTTGGGGTGAACCCGAACATGGTCCATACCATCTAAAGGATTACAAGTGAACAAACAACACCGTTAAGCATTAAACATTGAATTGCCAGAAAATGAGTACAATAAAAGTCTGTCCTCTTCATTGCACTAGTCAAAAAGGAGAGAATTGAACCTTTTGTCATAGAAAACAGATTTAAATTATTGCAGAAACTAAAACCAAATGTGAAAGCGAAGTACTATGACAATCATACAACCAATAGGAACCTTGCTTAAAACCTATTGGCCAATTCACCAACAACATCCAACAATTTATCTATATTGACGGAATGTTCAAAAGTTTGCCCAATATGGAAATGGCAAAAACCCCATGCTCCACAATAGGTACAAGACTTGTCAGGCACTAGCGGATGAGGTAATATCACATGCTCTGTAATCTTAAAAACAGAGACTTCTTCCTATCTAGATACCATTCTTTCAGTATACTCACCGCCTTTCACACCTAAGCATTAAAAACTTAAGCAACAATTCACTATACATTAACTAAGGCATGCAACTGATTGCCAATCCAGTTTCCTGGTTAATACTGAATCACCGAATTAATCAAGTTATCCTTTCCAGCAGAATTGGAATTTGGGATACGTATCACCTTCTAAGAAGAAGCAATACTCAATTCAAGAATTTCGAAACTAACGCTTCAGGAATCTGCCTCGAATATTTCCCAATTTTAGTCCACTAGTCTTGGTAAAACAACTTTTTGTGAGATTGAATTCCAGCACAGTAAAACAAGAAGACACTGGCTAATGGGGATTGCAATGAAGGAGATCGAAAAACAAGACCCAATCAAAATCATTGAAAGCGTTTATGATGTGAACGACACCATTCCTCGACATGACTATACAATGCAGACGGCATAAGCATTATCTTTGGTTACAAGAAGTTATTTCGTTAATGCCCTGCCTATTTGACTGCTTTCTTGAAGTAAAGGGATAATCATACCCTCCAGAATTTCCCAAACCAAGGAAACTCTCACAAGATGGATAAAAATCAAAATTTACACCAACGAGGCCTCACTTTAGGAAAGTTATCGGATTTGCACAACCAAATTGTGCACTTTAAGAGCTTTTATAAGACAAGAAGGGACCCAATTTTTTCTGTGCAAAGGAAATTCTCTGCCTTAAACAAGGAAGGAAACTTCCCAATACATAACCACTTAGCCTCTTTGTATGACCTCCCAAAACTATGCTTTTACAACACCTTTAATGTTTTTCGCTATCTCACAGCCAACAAGTGCCCTCCACATCAAAGTCATCAAATGTTTTATTGTACACTCTGTCAAGCCTTCCTCTGAGACTTACATCCTTTTGGAACCAGAACAAGACCTTTCTCTTAAAATATATTGCCATTTTCCAACAAGGAGATGGCTTGTTCCCACAATACCACCAATTTCAACATTTGCTAATCCTCAGGTCACATCCGATAAGCAGATTTCCCCAAGTGTTTCAACTGAACGAGTCGCTAAGTTATGCTTATGAGGACTATAACCCTGCCATCTACTTAATTTTTGTTGCTCCGCATCACGCAACTTAGTCTATTTTATCCCCATGGTTAAGCACGATGAGAAAGCGTATGAACGAATTCCAAGGGAGGTATTGTGGAGGTGTTTGAAAGGGAAAAGGGTGTCGCTCGCGTACATCCGGGTAATTAAGGATATGTACGAGGGAGGACGGACGCGTGTTAGTACACCCGGAGGTGTCTCTAATGACTTCGCTGTTAGTATAGGCCTACAGCAGGGCTCCGCCCTAAGCCCGTTTCTTTTCACTTTAGTTTTGGATGAACTCACTAGAGGAATCCAGGACGAAGTGCCTTGGTGCATGTTATTTGCAGATGACATCGTTCTTATCGATGTGACCAGGCAGGGCGTGAATGACAGGTTGGAAAGTTGGAGGCATACGCTGGAAGCTAGGGGTTTTCGGTTAAGTAGATCAAAAACGGAATACCCCATTGCTGTTTCAGTGATAGGATAGAAGAGAGGGGAGAAATCACACTGCATGGGAGGGTGATACTAAAAGTTGCTAAATTTAAGTATCTGGGCTCGATCATCCAGTAAAATAGGAACATTGACGAGGATATTAGCCAGCGGATAAGAGTGGGTTGGGAAAAGTGGAAGTCAGCGTCAGGGGTACTGTGTGAC
>NCQV01052153.1:0-10037 GCA_002740545.1 Lophocereus schottii | reverse complement strand
GGGGAGGATGAATGGCAGGAAGGACAGGATGAAATGTCAGAAGAAAACACCACTTCTTTCTCGGCTGAGGAAGAACAACCACTGTTATCTCTACAGGTTTTACAAGGCCTGAATTCCTTTCGAACCATGAGAATTACAGGGAAGGTTGGCTCTCAACCTATACATATATTGGTAGATTCAGGAAGCACTCATAACTTCTTGGATTCTGCAACAGCGAAGAAGTTAAGATGTGCATTGCTAAGGATTCCCCCATTAGTGGTAGCAGTGGCTGGTGGCACTCAACTTCAGTGCCAAACAATGTGTAAGGGATTCACATGGTCTTTGTTGGGAACTGAGTATGTGACTGATGCTTATATAGTCTCATTAGGGAGTTGTGACATGGTATTGGGTGTGCAGTGGTTATCTACTTTGGGATCTATATTTTAGAATTTCGAAGATTTAACCATAGAGTTTTTCATTAACGAAAGGAGGCACAAGTTGAGAAGTATCAAAAAGTCTGAAGTGGAATGGGCAAAAGGGAAAAATCAGAGAACCCTTTGCCAAGCTGTTCAACTCTTTGCAGTTCATATTGAACCTTTACGGTCAGAAGCAACTACTCTGCAAACTGAAGGAAGGGAACCTCATCTTACTCAGCTGTTACAGGATTATGCAAATATTTTTGAGGAACCAAAAACACTTCCTCCACACAGGAGTCATGATCACAGAATTATCCTCAAAGAAGGCACTTCGCCTATTAATGTGAGGCCTTACAGGTATCTAACTTTGCAAAAGGATGTGATTGAACAAATAGTCAGAGAACTAGTGGAGGCTGGAGTGGTGAGACCTTCTCAGAATCCTTATTCATCCCCAATTGTATTGGTCAAGAAGAAAGATGGTTCATGGAGGCTCTGTGTGGATTACAGGCAACTAAACAAACACACTGTCCTTGACAAATTCCCAATTCCAGTGGTCGAAGAGTTATTGGATGAATTATTTGGGGCTATTGATTTTTCTAAGATAGATCTTAGGTCTGGATATTGACAGGTGAGGACGCATCCAGAGGATGTGCATAAGACTGCCTTCAGGACACATGAGGGCCATTATGAGTTCCTGGTAATGCCTTTTGGTCTTACCAATGCACCTTCAACCTTTCAAGCCCTTATGAATCACATTTTTAGAGCCTATTTGAGGAAGTTCATACTAGTCTTCTTCGATGACATCCTGATATATAGTCCTAATTATGAGCAGCATTTGGAACACCTGAAAACAGCTTTTGAAGTCTTAAGACAACATACTTTTTTTGCTAAAAAGAGTAAATGCAGCTTTCGGGAGACACAAGTCGAGTATTTGGGACACATTATCACCATTCATGGGGTCTCTACTAACCCTAAGAAAATTTCTGCTATGAAGGATTGGCCAGAATCAAAAACCATCAAGGAATTAAGAGGATTTTTGGGGTTAACAGGCTATTATAGAAGGTTTGTCAGGAATAATGGTCAAATTAGTAAACCCCTGACAGTTCTTCTCAAGAAAAACTCCTTCCATTGGGGTGAGGCAGCTCAGATGGCATTTGAATCTTTAAAGGAAGCCATGGTATCAGCCCCTACGCTTGCTTTGCCAGATTTTACAAAACCCTTTGTGGTGGAGATTGATGCATCAGGAGGCGGAATTGGAGTTGTTCTTATGCAAGATTCCCACCCTATTGCATATCTAAGCAAGGCACTTTCCCCTAAACACCAAACCCTATCAACCTATGAAAAAGAGTTCATGGCAGTGGTACTAGCCGTAGAAAAGTGGAGGCCATATTTGCTAGGGAGGCATTTTGTGATCAAGACTGATCACTTCAGCTTGAAGTATTTAATGGAGCAGAAGATCACTACAGTATTTCAGAGCAAATGGTTGAGCAGGCTTATGGGGTTTGATTATGAGATTTGTTACAGATGAGGGAAGAAAAATGTGGTGGCAGATGGTTTATCTAGGATTCGTGCAGCTCACTTGATAGCTATTTCAGTATCCTCTGTCAGCTCAGATCTATGGGAATACGTTTAATAATCTTGGCAAACAGATGGAATTATTCAAGGCCTTATCAGTAAATTAAGCAATGGAGAAGTCATTCCTAAATACACATACTCTCAAGAGTTGTTGTACAGGAATAAGAAAGTGATGGTGGGAAATAATGCTGATTTATAAACCCATATTATCAAACTCTTCCATGATTCATCTTTGGAGGGCCATTCTAGGGTGGCTGTTATAACAAAAAGGGTAGCTTGTCTGTTTTGGTTGAAGGGCCTCCGCAAGGATATAAGGAATTATGTGAGAGCATGCTCAGTTTGCCAGAGATATAAAGTAGATCTCTCGGCACCTGGAGGTCTATTGCAACCTCTGCCCATCTCAGGAGCAATATGAGTGGACATTTCCTTGGATTTCATTGAAGGCCTACCTAAATCAAGGGGTAAGGATACTATATTAGTGGTAGTGGATAGATTGAGTAAGTATGCTCATTTTCTTCCATTGTCCCACCCCTTCACAGCTGTAACTGTGGCCCAACTTTATTTTGATAACATTTTTAAGTTGCATGGAGTCCCAAAGTCTATAGTCAGTGATAGGGATAAGGTCTTCCTCAGTCAGTTCTGGAAAGAATTCTTTATACTGCAACATGTGACCTTGCACATGTCCACAGCTTATCATCCCCATAATGACGGCTAGACTGAAGTGGTTAATAGGAGTTTAGAAGGATATCTGAGGTGTATGACTGGAGAGAAGCCTCATGAATGGGTTTTATGGCTACCCTTGGCAGAATGGTGGCACAATTCCAATTGGCATTCTATCATTAGAATCACTCCTTATGAAGTAGTTTATGGTGAGCCACCTTCCTTTCATATACCCTATGTGGCTGGAGATAGCTCAGTTGAGGCAATGAACGCTAGAAAAGAATGTATTGAGATGCTCAAATATCACCTAACTCGAGCTCAACACAGAATGAAGGTGCAGGCAGATCAGCATAGGTCTGACAAGCAATTGGAAGTAGGAGATTGGACATGTAAAACTACAACCTTATAGACAACACTCTGTGGCCCTCAGGTTGAACCAGAAACTTGGTCCTAAGTTTTTTGGACCATTCCCAATCTTGGTTCGAGTCGAATCAGTAGCTTATAGACTCCAACTCCCTACATAAGCAAAGATACACCCAGTTTTTGACATATCCTTGCTGAAGAAATATGTAGGAGTTTGCCCTTCCCGGCTAGGAACTGTACCTGAGGTTGATGAACTAGGAATGCTACCTGTTGAACCTGTAGTAATCTTAGCTTACAGGTTGGGGAAAAAGAGAACTAAGGCAGTGGTTTATCTGTTAATTCAGTGGTCTAACAGGGCAAAGGAGGAGGCTACATGGGACTTATACTCTGACATTGAGGCTAAGTTTCCCAATTTCAGCTTGGAAGCTTGAGGGCAAGCTTCTCTAAGGGCAAGGTATTTGATATATGTCAAATAATGATGATCACGTGGGAGACACATGGGCAGTGAAAGAGGAGCCAACAGAGGAAGCAAAAGTTAGTTAAAAGGTTGTTAGGAAGGAGCTGAAATTCAGGGAGGTCATTAGAGGGCAGAGAAGCTCTTTTTACATCCTTTAAATACGGTCAATTGTAAGAGAAGCAGACATACTTTTGATCAATAAATACTCTTGCTATTCTCTTCCTCAATTCTCTCTAAAATTCTTTCAATATTCTCTTTTATTTCTCCACGAATTCCCTGCAATTCCTGGAAAACATATCACATTTACAAATTTGCAACACGGGCTGCCTTATTAGGGTTCTAGGGTTAGGGATGGCAATTTAATCTGACCTCTATGGAGTTCAATCCAATCCTAGAGAACATCGTCGGCATCGCCTCGTCTTCATCTCCCTTCTCTCTTGCAAGTCGCAACAAACCCCTTCGATATTCTCCCATCTCCTTAGCCGGCAGCAATTTATTTCAGATGTTTTGTAGGAGTCAAAATTATTTTTTTGGAAAACAATTTTCTGATTTTATGATATTCGATAAAATAAAAGGGGTAAATTTTTTTTAGAGAAAAATTATTTTTTTTAGAATAAAAGAAAATATTTTCACTTTGAATGAAGAATAAATTAATTTTGGGTTATTTAACAAATAGTTTTTTGAAGAGTTTTTTGACCAAAAAGAGCTTTTTTGATCAAATTAAAATTAGCTGTTTCATCAAGTAAAAAAGTTAATGTGGATATTTGGTAAAAGAGCTTTTTAGAAGAGCTTTTGGATCCAAAAATTTAATTTGAAAAAGCTAATTCCATGAGCTTTTTGGAAGAACATTTTGAAAAATTAGCTTTTTATCCCCCAACTTTATCAGAAATAGTTAATTTTACCAAACAGTTTTTCAACAAACAGCTAATTCAAACAGCTATCTAAAACAGCTAACAGCTAACAGTTAATACAAATAGTTAACAACTAATAGCTAATACAAACAGTTAACAGGGTCTTTACGTCTCTTTAGCACTCTCACGGTTTCACATTCTTTCTCTCTTCCATGCCCATTTTCTCGACATACAGTTCAAAGACTAAGGTAATGACATAGTTCGAAGATTAAGGTAGCATATTAAAGACTAACGAAACTGTATCATCCTGATGTCGATACCAATATCGATGTCATGAATCTAACAACCATGATTTCATCGAAATCCAAAACGTTGTATAATTTATCGTCAGAGTTAAGAAAATAGAGAAATATACTATATTTTTCCTCTTGTCTGTTTCGATTCCTATTCAAATGTGGGAAATCGATAAGCGTTGTTAGCATCAAATTGTTGGTAGTAGGTAAGATCAAAAAATTAAACTTTGTATATATTGTCACAACTTTGATTTGGATGACACTACGATTGTAATATAATTTCCCAAAGAACAAAATATAAATTCTCATTTTTCTAAATATCTTACTTATTTTTGTTTTTTCACTAATGCGCCTCTTTTTAGTTTTTTTTGTTCATTTTTTGGTAATTGAACTCATTTCTTAGAAATTTCATTTCCTCTTTTGCCAAACAACTAAAAATATAAGCTGAAAATCATTTTATATGAAAGATCATTTTATATAAAAAATTATTTTTCAAGAAAATAGTTTTCAACCCTACCAAACACATCATTAAACTTACTTTATTGCAGTGTATTCAATTTTTAAACTAACTCTCCCATTTAGGCCCAGAACCGGAACCGCCTCATTATGTTCTGGAATCGGGTCAAATGTTCACGATCAGATTGCAACTGGTTTTAAGATCGGGAATGAAAATTTGAAACTAGATCCAAAACCGTACTCAGTGTCTAGTTGAACATATATGTGTGTGTAAAAAGCAACTAAATCCTAAAATCTCAATTATTTCCTTCTATTATGTGTTGCAACTCTTGTTTTCGCCTCATTTGTTGTCTTTCTTGCTCCCTTACTGATTACCACTAGAGTAACCGAGTACAGTTCTCAGTCCCTTCTTCACATCGGATTGCCCAATGTGATTCTCTCCCCTCTGATAATTGCCCCATAATTTTTCGCTTTTTAGTTATTTCGTGTGAATAAAGTCTAATTATAAATCGGTCTTCTATTCTGGTCTACTCTTCGCTTGCGGCGATATCTTTGATCACCCTGCTTGTCGTGCAGATCTCAAACTCTCACCAACGCTAAGCTTCGTCTCCGATGGAATGTGCTATGCCCTGCCCTTTGTTACTTACTCTTACACTCCCCTTCTGACTTTAAGTCCTTGGTTTGGGTGAATCTCTCGTCTGAACCCACAAGCAATCGGGTATCTGGTCTCCACTGATTCCAGTCATCGGTCAAAAAATATGAAATCAATTTAAGCAGCTTTGGGACTGATTCCCGATTCCTAGACCCAATTGCAGTCGGTTCGGGGCCTGGTTCTGTAAAAAAATATTTGCGATCTGGTAATGGTTAGCCTTAGGCATCATGTTCAGCCTTAAGTATTTGCGGGATTAGCATCAAATAAGGAATTTTAGTTAATAATTACCCCACTTTACACTAAATGAACTTAAAATCAGATTTTTTACTAGTTTGTCCATTAGTATTTTATTGTGTTATTCTCATCCGAAATTACGCAAAAAGTGTCATTAAAAAGCTTGAAGAGTCTACTTTGAAGGTGTGTTGATAAATTTGGCTATAGATTACCTTCTTGCACTGATTAATGCCAATTTTTCAAATTTATCAAAGCTGCCTAGAAATTTCAGTTTTCAGCTTTGATTTTCCTTTGACAATTTGAGAAACTTAACTATATCCACAAATTGTATAATAGGTATGGCTGAAACTCTCTTTGGGTCTATTTTCTCATCATATAATTCTTGTAGCACCATCTACTAGAGAGAGAGAGATAAGATCAAAAGCAACAAATCATCCATAAATTTCCAACAAATGAGAGGTTTTCAAATTGTGCTATGTAGCTGGTCCTAATTTTCTCATAAGTGGGAATAAGAAGCATACAAATAAGAGATTCCGAATGGTGTTATCTTTTTTTTTTTAATAATCTTGGATCCTCTATTTAACAAGAGTCGAGTTACTATTGACCCAATAAGGGGTAGAGCTCTTCCATTATAGATTTTTTCCATTCACAAGACTTGAATTCGAAACTTTGCTTAAGAGGAACAGGTGTCAAATCACTTGAACCAATCTGTGTTGATCAAGTGGCGGTATCTTTGAATGATAATTGTATTATTCTAGAAGGTTCTAGAAAATGAATGGATGTGTTGTCTAAATTTCAACTCATTTAAAATTATACTTGCCTCTATATTTTGTTTCAATTTCCCATGGATATTTGTTGTCATCCCGTTTGCCCAATTCCACCATATTATAACAGTTCAATTCTTAATTTTAGGTATAAATGTCCATCCCTTTGCTCCATTGGAGAGATCATATTCGAGTTGAAAATTAATAAATAAAAGTTAGAATGGTTTTCTCTTCCAAAACCAAAATCCCTCTCTTTATTTCAAGTAACCAGGGTACTAGAATATGGTGATCCATTAAATTGATTCTTAATGCTTTATTTTAGAAAATTAATTGGCTGATTGTGATGCTGAGTAGTGGAGAATAAAATTAATTGGCTGATTGTGATGCTGAGTAGTGGCTTGAGCTTTTGCTTTGATCATGTCCATTTTTGCTTTTCTCCCACATTCAAAGTGTATCCCCTCCCCCCCCCCCAAAAAAAAAGACCTCAATTTGATTTTATCACTCAAAACATAGCTTGGTAAAGAGGGTTGCTATCTTGGTGTCAGTTCATGGTTGTTGATGTTTGATCATTCTTCTAATTGAGTGCTTCTATTCACATCATATTGGTATCAGAGCATCTATTACGTGTGTAACACCTCCGCTTTCAGAATAATTATAAATTGCTAATTAATTATGTTTATTAAAGACGGAATATCAATCATGACGTCGTGCCAAGCATCGTAAGATACATAAGACTGTTACGCTAGCTAAAAGTCACCCTAGGGTCTATTTTTTTCGTTGGGAAATATAGGTTGGTAAATAACTGAAGTTGGTTGAGATTGATGAAAGTGGGTTGAAGCAGGTTGAAATGAGTATTTTTTTTGTTGAAGTGGATTGAAGTTGTTTGAAGAAGGTTGAAGTGGGTTGAATTTTTTTTTTATTTTATATGATAGGCAGAAGTTGGTTAAAATAGTGAGAAGTGTATTGAAATTGATTGAGGTTGGTAAATTTGAATTTACCAACGAAAAGAACAGGACCTAAGTAGTATGTTTCATCATAACTTTTATTTGAGATGGGCTCAGCCAATTTTTATTTATAGTTTTTGGGGTTCTGTTTCACCAGAGCTGTGCTACTATTGGTTCATAAATGGTAGATCTACCCCATTATAAATTTTCTCTATTAATAAGACTTGAATCTAACACTTTATTTAAACAACACAAGTTTCAAACTACTTGAACCAACTTGTTTCTCACCCAATAATTTGTGTTTATGATAAGAGCGTAACAGATTTGAATTTCCCCTGAATTTAACCAACCTAAGATTCAATGAGTAAGTATTCTTCTTCTATTCTTACCATCATGTCTAAAATTAGGAACCGAACTTGAATACTTATAATCTTATTCTTACGAACTCAACTACACATATTGATTAGGTACGAGCACTATTTTTTAGCCAAAAGTCCGAACCACAAAATATCATACCTGTTACCTTGGAGCAGCCTCCAACCCCCCCCCCAAAGAAAACTGTACTAAATCATCTCATAAACCGTACCAACAATAATTGCAAACAAATCTATTCATACTTTAATAAACTTTATGTGAGATCGTCTCACGATGACTTAGATCATAACGTCTCAGCAAGGATGGGTATGCAGTGGGTGCAGGGTATACGAGGCGGGTCGAGTTATACCCACACCCATACTCATTTTCAAAGGTCATCCCCATGCCGATTGAATTTTCAAAATTTATTCTCATACCCATAACCATCGGGTATTCTGAGTATTTTGGATTTTATTCGGGAATATACAGATATTAAAATATGATATCATTGTATACGATAATTTCTTTTATCTAACAAAATTTATAAAACTATATTCAACTAGGTAGAATATTCTAAATAAATACAATACCAATTGGATTAAGTGAAAGAGTTCATACTTAGCTCATAAACAAAAACTGCATCATAGAAATGACTAGAATGAGAGAGTAAGGGACATAACACATGAGTTAGAATTTTACATTTATGAGTCGTAAGTCACGTAACCTTATGTATCGACGTAGTAAATGAGCGATACAAATAAATGCATTGTATAGTTGGGGATGGGTTGAGGTAAGAGACTTTTTTTTCTAAAATGAATTACCCACGCTCAAAGCTCAAAACACGACTCAACAATTTATTTTTCTCCCCAAAAAAATTTAAGTTTGGGGCAGGTATTGATATGGGGCGGGTGATGCCTATACATGAACCCGTACCCGTATCCATATCCATACCCGTTTTCAGTGTACCTGTTCCATATCCATTTTTTTTTCAATTTTTCATACCCGTACCAGCCACAAATGGGGTGGGTTCGCGGTGAATTTTCAGATTTGGATACAACTTCTATCCTTACATCTTACTCTCCACACTCATTAACCACCACATACATTTAAAAGGAAAATGTCTTGCCACATAGGTAATTTCACAATAAATTTTCGTGAGGCCATTTCATAAAAGAATTTGTGTTTATACTTTCACAACAAAACGTACAGAGAAAGTTTGTTTACCGACTTCAATATTGATAAGGTAAACTGCATGAGTTGTTAGCGTTAATACCTTAATATTCATTGTTATTTTCTCTTAAAATAAAAATTATTATTAGGTCTTAAGCAGGTGTTGTGTCGAGCAAGAGTCCCAATTATGCAAACCAGAATTTATATCCAATTTGTAACCACTTTAACTCAATCACTCATGAAACCCATTGGATCTCATTTAATTGGACCCACGTCCTTTAATTTGTTGTTGGTCTTGCACGTATGGGTCGGATCTAGGACCTACTGTTAGGTAATTGATGCAAGTTCAACCAGTTTTTGAAAGTTTGGTCACAAACTTGATCCCCCCCAAAAAAAAAAAAAAAAAAACGCCTATAACTCAAGTAGACATTTCTAAAAAAAAAAGTACTAAAATAGTTTATTCACTCAAAAAATCAACGCCAATTCGCTTCGCTGTTTAGAAAGTTTGTGGTAATCGCTAACTGCTTACACCACTCCCGATGGTGCTAACTGCTAATCTCTAGTATTAATCATTGTTATATCTGAATGCCATTGGTAACTGCCATTAACCATTAATAAATACTGATAATAACTAACCATTTCAAAATATTCATATATCGTTAATCGTTAATTTTAAACGTTCGACCAAAAAACATCCGGTTTGACTTAATTAAACATTCCATATCTGTAATTCGTTAAAAAGCTTTTCAAAGGAGACACCCCAAGCTACTCCTCTGACTCAGTGCGATGCCCTCACACCCAGTAAGAATCACTGAACTGAAGACACTGCTCCTACTGAACGTGCAGACTCCAGTAGTTTATTTTTTTTT
>NCQV01052129.1:1132-15881 GCA_002740545.1 Lophocereus schottii | reverse complement strand
CTGCTGTGCCAAAGCCATCCACTCATCCTCGTCTCTCGTGGTGAGTCATAGATATTCCATACACACTCATGCAAAGCCCTAATGTTATACATCGTTTTCTCCTTCAAGATTAAAACCTCCTTTTTGTTTTCTTTATAAATTTTGGATTCAAGGATTCAGATCACTGATTTTTGTTGTGGGGTTTACAAAATTTTAGATTTGAATTCCGTAAGGGTTGACGTTTCAAGACACTCCTTTGAGGAACCACATCAAGGTGAGTGCATAGCGGTATTTTACAATTCTCCCATTGAAATTTTGTGTTTTGCCTCCACTTGGATGGCTTGGGAGGGGAAATATATAATTGCTAGGGTGTATATTCAGAGTCAAGAGGGTTGTATGATGAAATTAGGGTTTAAAGATCACATCTTGGTGGGGACAATCGAAAGAGCACACCACTGATCTAGATTAGAATGTGGACATGAACTTGAAACTTTACTCCGGTTGTTATACTAGCCTAAAAATCATGAAAGCTTTAGGGTGGATAGGCCAGAATGTCCCCTATGCTACGCCTTTTAAATCAAGGGAATTGCGTGTGAATTGGGCAAGTTATGGTCGTTTCACTAGAGGTTGTCCAAGCAAGGGCGGTTAGGAACAGTGTGTACATTTTAGGATTGTTGACTTAGTAAATGCAGGAATTTGAGGAAACTCTAAACATAAAAGTTGTAAAGGAAGAACTTACCTTTCTAGGAAGGGTAGAATTTCTACATTTGACATCGAAAACTCGAGTTATGATCACTGGAAGTCGAGTCTATTTTCTGACTTGTACTAGAAATAAAAGGGGTCACAAAATTAATATCCTAAGATGGTCTAAAAATCATGGAAAAATTATTCTAAGTGGGGAACGAACTAAAAACATGTCTTGGATTTGTATGGATTCTAGGTAACAATCATGTCCTAACCTTTCCCTAAAGTTGTTTAAAAAATGTGTGTGATGAACATGGTAAGGGATGCCTTTTTAATGATTGTTTTATGTGTAATAATGGATTGTACTGATTGAACGTTGAATGAAATAATTGTGTGGCTTGGGTCGAGTGATCTTGCTACGTCAGGGAACATGGGCAATTAGCTGATTGTGTTGTAAAGATAGACATATATACATTCTGGAAAATTATTTCATGTGGTGTGATTTATGAGCATGCATATAGCATATAGGCTGCTTGAATGTATTTAGTGTTGATGTTTGGCGAATTTTTCCATGTGAATGTGAGATAAAAATATTTTGTGTGACATATATCGAAATGTTATGCTAAGTTAGTAAGGGCATGGGTTACTGGGCTGATTGTGTTGCGAAAATAATGTGGATCTGTTTCGAGACTAGAATGAGTTGCATTGGGATGGGCATGTTGCTTAAAGATTAAGGTTGACTATGAATGCGTAAGTAACTCACTAAATAGGTGAGATGGGAAGGTTATGGTTAGTAATAACCGTCCAAGCTGACGGTAGGGCATGATATGGTCAGCGGTAACTGTCCAAGTTGACGGTAGGCCATGATATGGTTAGTGGTAACCGTTCGAATTGACGATAGGCCATGATGTGGTGATCAGTAGCCGTCTGAATTGACAGTAGACCATGATGTGGTTATCGACAACCGTCTATATTGATGGTAGGCCAAGTTATGGTTAAGCGGCTGCATTAAACCCAGGTGCCGACCATGAGATCTAGTGGGGTCACTCACCCTTAAGAACCTGAAAGTTATAAAAGGGATTTGGTATGGATGTGTGCACCACTAGAAATATATAAGTATGGTCTATTGCATCAACTAAAAACAATTAAGTGTAGCCTGGTTGTCTTCCCTACCCTCGAAATGTTTTAAAAATGAATTTGTGTGCATACTTTGACTGTTAGGGATGATTGCTATTGAGTTTATCTCATTCTTATAAAATGTTTTGTTTTTAGGTGAAGTGCACAAGCGTAGGGATGGGAGCTCAAATTAATGCGAGGCTGCGAAATAAAATTTAGTAGAGTTCTCATTTAAGAATTGTCATTCAAATTGGGCTTTGTTATATTGTTGAAAGACTCAGACTAATGTTATGAACTGAGGAGATAGTTGTATTAAAGCTTATTTGATAATAAGCCTGGTATTTTCAAGAAGAAAATACGGCGGTAATAACCTACTTAGGTTTTCTGCTGCCATGTAGATTAATAATGGTAATAAAGAAAGGAATTAGAAATTTGAGGTGTTATAATGTGGTATTAGAGCTCAGGTTGACTGACTTAAAGGCTCGCCTAAAAAATTATAATTAACCAAGAACTAAAACTTGTAGACTATGGACTACTTGAAGAGTGAGTGTAGTAAGGGGCAGGGTCACTTGCATGTGCATACAGTATCAAATAAATGCTTGTTATTGTGTGGATACATGTCTCATGTGTAATTACTCTATATAGGGATGGAGGATACCCAGCACTGTCAATGTGTGAGGGGCAATTGTCTTCACGAGCGGTTGGCTAAAAGGCCTAGTATGGTTTTATGGGGCATGTCCAGTAGGCTGGGAGGATGATAATTAGGTATTTGCAGGTTGTATCCAACAGCTACTTGAGATTCGAGGAGAACCAAACCTTCTTCCTCCTTTTAACCCTTAAGAGAGACCTAAAGTGGCAATACAGGGTCGACAAGTTGCACCCCGGAGCTCGGGAAGTTCGTCCGTGGGGAAGGTGGTGTTGTTGTGACTACCAACTCATGGGAATGAGTCTGACTGATTTGGTGGATCACTTAAGAGAAGAGGGCCCCTGTGACCAACCCTCTTCACCCACCGCTAGCCAGGAGGATAGTTCACCCCTTAGGGATGAGACATCTAAGGAGGAACCCACTGAGGATGAGGGAGAACCTATAGAAGGGGAGGACCTTGGGGAAGACCCTGGTGAAGGTGAAGAAGAACCTGTAGAAGAGGAAGACCCAGAGGAAGACCCTGAGGAGGAACTTGTGAAAGAGTCCCCAGAAGGTAAGGAACCTGAGTAAGAGCCCCTAGAAGACGAGGACTCAGAGGAGAAACAATTGATAGAGGAAGACCTGGAGGAGGAACCAGTTGAGGAGCAACTCAAGCCTGAGGTTACCCGCTGAAAGCGGGGCAGATGTGGACAAATGTGTCAGGGGTACCTGCACCCAATGGATGCCCCTGACCAGTAAAAGCTAGTGTCTGATAAAGAGTTTTGCTTTTTAAGACTGTGTTGTTTAGTTACTTTTCTGTTCTTTTGTTAAGCCACTGTGGGCTAATAGGGTTATTCAGCATTTCCATAATGAATAGTATTAATATGGAATGGTTATGGTTTAATGTAGTTGAATCTTTTGAGTTACCTAGATGCCAATGTTTATTATTTGTGAATGATATGAACTATGTGAATATGCTGCCGATATGATGTGTATGAAACATATGATGAAGTGGCTGGACCACGTGAATGGGACAAGTGTATATGATTGAAAAATCGATGCTAAAGTAGCACATAATGTCTTACTAAACCATAGTAGTATGTGTATCATGAACTATTAGAAGAGAAACTAAACTCGACTTACTTCCCAAATAGTATAGCAGGGAACAACGATGAGTCTCAGACCGGACCCCACCCCATTGCATGGAACCCCGTGAACCTGGAGATTCGTATATCTAGTTTCAGGGAACGACTGGAAGCCCTCCACCGCAGGAATGGGAATGGCTCTCGCAGTCAAGTGGATGAAATCAACCCACCTACTAGAGCCGAACTTACCAATCTCCTACTGCTGGAGCTGCTATATAAAGAAGGGAAATAGTTGCAACGTCAGAACGAGCACCTGTAGAAACTTATGGAGGTCAAGGAAAAGAGGATTGAGGCGGACAACTCCTACCTGTTTAAGATGTTTGCGAGCCACAATCCGCTGATCTATGATGACACCCTTGGCCCCAAGGCCTTTGAGGATTAGATTCAGTGTTGGGAGAAGTTGTTTAATGCTCTCCAACATCCCGAGGAGTGGGAGGTAGGCTCTGCTGTGTTTTACCTTAAGGATGAGGCCGACCCGTAATAGCCCAACCCTAAAATTATTTTATTATATTTATTTATTTAATTACTTTATGTTTATACTTGTTCTTCCCTCATTTCATTTATTTCACTTATTCATCCCAGTAGAAAAATTTTATTTGGGCCCTCACTTAGTTATTTGGATTTTAATGATTTATTTAATTGATTAACGAAAAATTTTGAAGAATTGATAGTAGGCCCCAACAAGTTTAACCTACGTAATTTATTTTTTTTTCCGTAACGTTACAAGGCTTTAATTTTCAGTTTTGTACAAACGTTATCGTTTCGAAGCGTTTTATTCCCGAATCCAATTTATTTTAGCCATTTGAAGCCCACCTAGTTTGACTATTAATCAAACTAATCACCATGGTTAAACTTAACCATGGTTAGCTTCAAGAGGGTGATTTTTATTAGCTATAAACTCAGCCAAGTAGTTGATTAGTCAAAAAACACACACAATTCAACCAAAGCTCATTTTCTCTCTCCTCTCACTCCTCCCCCACGGTAGCACCGGACAGAGCTTTGGGCTATTTTCCGACCAGTCTCCAATGATCTCCGACCCCCCCAACATCCTAGTACCTCAAGTAATCAACCTCCATCATCAAAACCCCTAAACCTCATCTCCTTCTCAACTTGTTTGCACCCAAAGTGAGTAATCTTGAATTTTGACTTTGTTGGTTTTGATTTCTATCTTAATTTTGATTCTTGTTTTGATGTTTTCGAGTGTTGATCATGATGTTTTGATGAGAAATAAGAGTTATTTTGATGTTGATCATGGTGGTGTTGAAGTTGGATCATGCTAGGTTAGGGTTAAGCTTTGATCATGCAAGCTTAATGTTAAAGTGTTGGATTTTAATTGTTCTATCTTTGATTTTGGTCATCTTCTAATCTATTGGTGTTATATTGATGTTTTTGGTGATTTCACATGAGTTAGAGAGAGTCCAAGTTGGCCATAAGCTAGGGTTTTGGCTACTAATGCATGGTTTGCATTAATTTAGCTTTAAGCTTGTGTTAAGTGGGTGTTTGATTGAAAAATGATCTCTTTTGGATATGATTATGAAGTGAGTTAAGTGTGTTGATTTTGTATACTATTGGGATGGACCAAAGCTTGCTTACATGCTTTTAAAGAATGCTTTAAGTTAAGAATTTGTATGGAAAAGAGGGGGAATAACTAAAACAGTGAGGGCTGGAATTTTCATGAACACAGGGCGGACTTTGTCAATAAGCTGGCAATGCAAAACTAAGCCAAAAATTATGATGTTTGGTGGCTAGATAGCTCAGTATGATAGCTTTTAAAGGGCTCCTGCATCGCCTTAATCCGAGGTCTATGGAAAAAGTTATGATCATTTTACCGAAACTGCGCAGAACAGGCCAAAACTGACATGCTTTAGTTCTAGCCTCATTTTCAATATCCTGTTGAGGGAATCAAGCTTGATGTTATAAATGGAAGATTTTTGGGACTTCTAAAGCTTTCTATATTGGGGTTTTGAGTCTCAATATGAGCTCAAATGATTAAGTTATGAATCATTCTTTCTAAACTCCTGTTATGCTTACTTTGTTTTTTCTAAATTATTAGCTATGAAATAAATACTTTTGCTAACCATATGTTCCTACAATGATAATTTTGTCCAGAATCTGGGCCTAATCTATCATTCTTTCCACTTTTGTGCATAATATTATTCCATAAGCTTACATTTAAAAATTCCAGGTACGTTTATTGCTTGTACCTTAGAAATCAGCACGTATTTATCAAAATAGAAATGTCTTGGCAAGTACATCAATGAATCAGTTTAATCAGTAATTTCTCACATAATTACTGACCCCATTAGTTATCAGTTGTAGGGCATATCCCTTCAGTTATCCACATGTCTTCAGACCAGGTCCCGATTGGCTTNNNNGGTGTACACTTATCCTTAGATCGTAAAAGTTGCTAGGGGCTTACTATCCGATAATAATTGACAATGCAGTTTCATATTTATCTTATTTCCTGCGTTTAATTAAAAATGAATTGCAATACTGCCCCAACCAATTTTTATTTCATGAATGTTTGACAATTCAAAAATGTATGTACTGAGCTTCGGTTCATATTTCGAAATGTTTTCATGTTTTGATTTAGGAAAGTATTCAGTGAATCGCACTCAAGCAGGCAGAACGGCTGAAGATGATAAGTGAGCCGGGAAATCTTTATAGAATGGGGGTGTATTATCGTTGAAATGTTACCGTATTGTGAATTATTTTGGTGTTAACACTGTACATTTTATCAGAATTCTATATTTTGGTGTAATCCTTGAAGATGTTGGTATGGTTTTGATGTTAGAACAATTTCTATATTTATCAAAATGGTTTGATAGGTTGTGATGGTGTGAGTGAATTTGATGGTAAACATTGATTATTATGGTTCAGTTGTTATGTACAAGTAAAGCCTTGTCCTTAATTGGAGAAAACTAGTGAAAGAAATGAAATCAGTGATTAATGTACATTTGGGGCGTTATAGATTTGGTATCAGAGCTGGGTTGAGGTTTTCTTTGTGGAATGTGGAGTTTATAAATAAGAAGTTGAGAATGGTGGGTGGTAAGGGTCGTGAGGGCCACTTTATACTGCTAGAATGATATTAGAAGTGATATTAGAAGTGTAGTAATGATAGTAGAAATGCAAGTTGCGTACATTTACATGTTCCTTAAGTATGGTTACGTATGCTTCTCATATATGTCTTTTCTTTGTTAGATGGACCCTTATGCTGTTAACTTGATGCCGGGTGCATCTATGGCTGCTCACATTGCACTATTGCATGCTAGTATAGGGGTTCATGGACAGGACCCTTTCTCTGAGTTTCACAGTGCTACGGTCCATAGACATAGACTGCTGTGGTTCTTACCCGCAGTTCATCCATGGGCGGAGTTTAGGCTTCATTATCATCACTATCTGGTAACAGGAAAGCCAAGCTAGGATGGGCCTAGGTTTCAGGCCCAGGGGGCATGGACTACTCTTGCTACGGAGTTGTTATTAATGGAAGAGTTTGATCAGAGAGGGATCACCACGGAGACGTTACAACATGTCTTTCCACTACATCAGGCGCCTCCCCCACCTACAGCCCCCGCACCAGCACAGGGGCCAACCTCCTCACTCGTACTAGGTACCCCGCTGATGCTCGATAGCCCTAGGGAGGCTCACGTAATGATAGACCTCCCCGACACCCCAGATGTAGTGGTGATTACTTTTGGGGATAAGGGCCACCAAGGAGAGGCGGATGATCCTGAGGAGGATCAAGACATTGACGAGATAGGGGTAGAGCAGCAATGGGAACAGGAGGCTGATGAGTTGATGGTGGAGTTACAGGATGAGCAGGAGCAACATGTTTGGCAGGAGGTTGGTGATGCCGAGTCAGAAGCATCTACTAGCAGCTTCGATTCAGGCGAAGAACCTGATGATGAGTCTGCCCTAGATTACGATCCATCTAGGGATCGTTAGGTGGGTCTAGGGGTTAGTGGTAGTAGTTTTCTTTTGAGCCCTGTTTGTTTATGGTATGGTCGGTTGGAATGGATATATTTTGTGTAGGATGTGACATTGTATATAGTCAGTTAGATCCTTTCCAACCATCATGACATGGTCTGTATCTCTTTTTGGTTATGTGACGGGCCTAGTATCTTGGGGCTAGTTGGTATTTGGGGTTGAGTTAGGGGCTAGTTAAAACTGACTCTGCCTAGTTAGTTAGATGTAGTATGTTTTGCTGATCATGTATATAAATAGACAGTTATGTGTATAAAAAAGCAGTTATGAAATGATAAGCTTTGGGTTGTTCAATAATCTTTGAGTTATATTAAATGTGTTTGTTGGGCATGCTTATCTTATATGTTTGAGTATTCCAGTGATTGTTTGAGTATTCTAGTGATTATTTAAGTATTCCAGTGATTGAATTGTTTCATTTCATGTATAATCAGAACGTCCGAATCAATGTGCAATAATGAAGAGGTTCATGTAGAGGAAATCTCAAATCATGGTCAAGAATTAGGTGATCAAGCCTCCCATCATGTGCCATCAAATTTTAACTAAATGCCACCAATTCTTTCTGAGTTAGCTCATAATAGTAGGGACCCAAGCTACTGGCCAGCCTTAGTAGCTGAATTGATGAAGCGGATTCCCCAGGTACCTACTGAAGCCCCTCCTAAAGAGGATAAATTAGCGGATAGGGTCGCATGACATAACCCTAAAGTTTATGATGGATCTTATTATCCAGTAGTATTGGAGGAATGGATAAGAGGAATGGAGAAAATCTTTACAGTGGTAGAGGTGCCAGAAGGAAAGAAAGCAAACATTGGGACATATTATTTGACCGGTGAAGCTGATATTTGGTGGACTACTATGAAGGATAAGCTCATAGGGCCTGAATTTACCTAGAATAAATTCCCGAGTGAGTTAAGGGCAAAATTTTACCTAGTTGTGGTCCAAAGGCAAAAGGAGAAAGAGTTTATGGAGTTGAAGATGAGTGGCACCATGACTGTGATGCAATATGCCAGTAAGTTCACCGAATTATCTAGGTTTGTTCCTGAGTTTGTATCATCTAAAACATTGAAAATGAGGAGGTTTGAAGATGGTTTCGCCTTCTATATTCGGAATCAGTTAGCTGGACAACCAATTTTGACTTACTAAGAACTATATGAGTGAGCAACTGAAGTGGAACGAGTAAAGATAGAGTTGAGAACACTGAATCCAATCAAGCAAAAGAGAAAGGGATTTGAGCAAGTGACTCCGAGTGAGAGTGTGGACCAGAACCAGAAGAAACCTACTCCTGTTCTCCTCAAGAACCATCCTGTAGGCTCGACAGCACCCTGTGCGAAGTGTAGCAGAACAAATCACATCACTTGTGAATACCGAGTAAGAACTAATAAGTGCATGTGGTATGGAAGCCCTAAACACCTGATTACTGCATGCCTCTGAAGGATGAAAGTGGTAGACAAAGGGGCAGCAAAACCCTTGGCCCCACTTCGCCAAGGGCCCCCACCACCAATGCCTGTAACAGTAGGATGCGCGTATGTAATGAGTAAAAAAGAAGCTGCCACCTTTGGTATAGTAGTCACTGGAACTCTCTTTTTAAATTCAAAGCCATTTTGTGTCTTATTTGATTCGGGTGTTACTCATTCATTTATATCCACCCGATCTGCCATGCAATTGAACTTTGAAGATAGAAGGATGGAAACCATTTATAGGATCAAGCTACCCAATGATTGTGTGATTAAATGCCCTATCTCCTATAAATTTGTTCCTATTACCATTGGTGAAACAATCTTCCCTGCGGATTTGTTTCAATTCGATTTGTCTAATTTTGATATCATTTTGGGAATGAATTGGTTGCACACGTATGGAGCTAAGATTGATTGTGAGGAGCTTAAGGTGATTTTGAAAGATGCAAAAGGGGGAGAAGTATTCTTTTATGGGCAAAGAGAGGAAAAATCCTATCTTTTCTGATATGAAAGCAAGTAAGCTATTATATCAAGGATGTATGAGATATTGGTGTTATGTTATGGACAACCAAGCAAAAGAAGAGGAAGTTGAAAATATTCATATAGTCTGTGAGTTTGAGGATGTTTTCCCTGAAGAGTTACCAGGATTACCCCTACAGAGAGAAATTGATTTTGGAATTGAGTTAATCCTTGATGCCCAACCTATTTCCAAAGCCCTATATCACATGGCTCCAACCGAGCTTAAGGAACTGAAGCTTCAGTTAGAAGAGCTATTACAGAAGGGTTTTATTAGGCCAAGCGTCTCACCATGGGGTGCCCCAGTGTTGTTCGTAAAGAAAAAAGATGGAACCTTAAGGCTGTGTGTTGACTGCAGGGAGTTGAATAAGATCACCATCAAAAATAAATATCCTTTACCATGAATAGATGACTTGTTTGACCAATTGCAAGGAGCAGGAGTCTTCTCTAAGATTGATTTGAGGTCAGGGTACCACCAACTTAGGATTAAACCTGAAGACATCCCCAAAACTGCGTTTAGAATTAGGTATGGTCACTATGAGTTTACGGCGATGCCATTTGGCCTCACCAATGCTCCCGCAGCTTTTATGGATCTTATGAACATAGTTTTTAACCCTACCTTGACAAATTTGTGGTGGTGTTCATAGATGACATTCTTATCTATTCCAAGAATAGAGATGAACATGCTGATCATTTGAGGATGGTGTTACAAACACTGAGGGAGCATCAACTTTATGGTAAATTAAAGAAGTACGAGTTTTGGTTGGAAGAAGTGGTGTTCTTAGGACATGTGGTCACAAAGGAAGGAATCAAAGTTGACCCCTAAAAGGTGAAGGCAATCACGGAATGGTCGACGCCTACCAATATAACTGCGATTAGAAGATTTTTGGGTTTAGCAGGTTACTACCGAAGGTTCGTCAAGGACTTTTCAAAAATAGCTCTCCCATGACAAATTTGCTGAAGAAAGCGAACAAGTTTGAATGGACCGAAGAATGTGATAAAGGTTTTCAAGAGCTACGGCAGCGACTAACTACCGCCCCAATCCTAATGCTACTAATCGAAGGCAAGGAGTACACCATCTATAGTAATGCTTCAAAGAATGGATTGGGTTGTGTTCTGATGTAGGAAGACAAAGTAGTAGCTTATGCCTCTTGACAGCTTAAGCTTTACGAGAAAAACTATCCTATTCATGACTTGGATTTAGCAGCCATGGTTTTTGCGTTGAAAATTTGGAAACATTACTTATATGGAGTTCCATACAAGATTTATACTGACCATCAAAGTTTGAAGTATACCTTCACTCAAAAAGAGCTCAACTTGAGGCAACAGCGTTGTCTTGAGCTGCTTAAGGATTATGATTTATAAATTCAATATCATCCAGGAATAGCAAATGTTGTAGCAGATGCCCTGAGTAGAAAAGTGCAACATAGCCCAAATACTATTGTGATTACTCAGTTGAGTCTCTTGAAAGAACTTGAGGATTTGGGAATTCAACTAGTGTCCCATGGGCAAGCACATGTTCAATTATCAGCACTTACAGCCTTCCATAGTGGAGGAGATTCGAGTGAACCAAGAAAGTGATCCTAAACTCCAAAGGATAAAGAAAACTTTAGACAAAGGAAAGTCTCTCGGGTTTGTAGTACATGAGGATGGGACCCTGTGATTCCAGAATCACCTATGTGTGCCCCGAAATTAGGAACTAAGGAAATAGATGCTAGAAGAGGCTCACAATACTCACTACTCAATGCATCCAGGAGGTACTAAGATATACAGAGATTTAAGGAAATACTTCTGGTGGAATAATATGAAAAAGAACATTGCAGAATATGTGGACAAGTGTCTGACCTGTCAGAAAGTCAAAGCAAAGCATCAGCATCCCGTGGGTGAACTGCGACCCCTAGAGATTCCCACTTAGAAGTGGGATTCAATTTCTATGGACTTTGTTATTGGTTTACCCCTTTCTACCTCGAAGAAGAATGCCATCTAGGTTATAGTCGATCGGCTTATGAAGTCGGCTCATTTTCTGCCAATGAAAGATACCTGGGAATTGAAAAACTAACCCAACTGTACGTCAAAGAGATAGTCCGATTACATGGAATCTCCTTGGATATAGTATCAGATAGGGATCAAAGATTCTAGGCTCTTTTTTGGCAAGCACTTCCAAAGGCCTTTAGGACCAAATTGAACTTCAACAACTCTTATCACTCTGAGACAGATGGGCAAACTGAAAGAGTGAATTAAATTCTAGAGGACATGTTAAGAGCTTGTCTATTGGAGTTCCAAGGGAAATGGGAAGATGATTTACCTCTGGTGGAATTTTCTTATAACAATAGCTATTAGTCCACCATTAGAATGACCCCATTTGAAGCTCTATGTGGGAGGAAATGTAGAATCCCACTGTGCTGGAGCGATTTGGATAAGGCATTAATTTTAGGCCCTAAAATGATCTAGGAAACTGTGACAACAATAAGAAGGATTCGAGAACATATTAAGGTTGCCAGAGTCGATAAAAGAGTTATGCGGACAAGAGAAGGAGGCCTTTGGAGTTTCAAGTCGGTGATAAAGTTTTTCCAAAGGTATCACCAACTAAGGGTGTCAAAAGGTTCAGGGTACGAGGCAAATTAAGTTGAAGATATATTGGACCATATGAAATCATTGAAAAGTTAAATTCTGTAGCTTATCGTCTGGATCTGCTGGCAGAGCTAGAACACATGCATAACGTATTTCACATTTCTCAGTTTAGAAAGTATACCCTAGACCCAAACCACGCTATTGTACCTGAACCTATTGAAATCACTGCGGCTTTGGTATATGAAGAGCAACCGATCCAAATACTAAATCGCAGGATTAAGCAGTTGCGCAACAAGTAGTTACCTCTAATCAAAGTGCTACGGTCAAATCATACATCCCAAGAAACTACTTGGGAGACTGAAGAGGAAATGAAAGCCAAATACCACAATTATTTGAGGTAATCTAGATGAAAAAGTCATAAGTTTCAAGGGCGAAACTCTTTAAGGGGGGAAGGCTGTAATAGCCCAACCCTAAAATTATTTAATTATATTTATTTATTTAATTACTCTATGTTCATACTTTTTCTTCCCTCATTACATTTATTTCACTTATTCACCCCAGTGGAAAAATTGTATTTAGGCCCTCACTTAGCAATTCGGATTTTAATGATTTATTCAATTGATTAACAAAAACTATGGAAGAATTGATAGTAGGCACTAAGAAGTTTAACCTATGTAATTTATTTTGTTTTTTGTCACGTTACAAGGCTTTAATTTTTAGTTTTGTACAAACGTTATCGTTTCGAAGCGTTTTATTCCTGAACCTAATTTATTTCGATTGTTTGAAGCCCACCAAGTTTGACTATTAATCAAACTAATTACCACGGTTAAACTTAACCATGGTTAGCTTAAAGAGGGTGATTTTTATTAGCTATAAACTCAACCAAGTAGTTGATTTGTCAAAAAAACACACACAATTCAACCAAAGCTCATTTTCTCCCTCTTCTCACTCCTCCCCCACGGCAGCACTGGACAGTAGCTTTGGGCTATTTTTCGGCCAATTTCCGGCCAGTTTCCGATGATCTTTGACCCCCCGGACATCCTAGTACCTTAAGCAATCATCCTTCATCATCAAAACCCCTAAACCTCATCTCCTTCTCAACTTGTTTGCACTCAAAGTGAGTAATCTTGAATTTTGTTTTTGTTGGTTTTGATTTCTATCTTTGTTTTGATTCTTGTTTTGATGTTTTTGAGTGTTGATCATGATGTTTTGACAAGAAATAAGAGTTATTTTGATGTTGATCATGGTGGTGTTGAAGTTGGATCATGCTAGGTTAGGGTTAAGCTTTGATCATGCAAGTTTAATGTTAAAGTGTTGGATTTTGATTGTTCTATCTTTGATTTTGGTCATCTTCTAATCTATTGGTATGATATTCATGTTTTTTTATGATTTCAAATGAGTTAGAGAGAGTGCAAGTTGGCCACAAACTAGGGTTTTGGCTACTAATGCATGTTTTGCATTAATTTAGCTTTAAGCTTGTGTTATGTGGGTGTTTGATTGAAAAATGATCTCTTTTGGATATGATTATGAAGTGAGTTGAGTGTGGTGATCTTGTATGTTGTTGGGATGGACCAAAGCTTGCTTACATACTTTTAAAGAATGGCTTAAGTTAAGAATTTGTATGGAAAAAGGGGGAATAGCTAAAACAGTGAGGGCTGGAATTTTCAAGAAAACAGGGCAGATTTTGTCAGTAAACTGGTAATGCACGACTAAGCCAAAAACTATGATTTTTGGTGGGTTAGCTTTTAAAGGGCTCTTGAATCGCCTTAATCCAAGGTCTATGCAAAACGTTATGATCGTTTTACCGAAACTGTGCAGAACCGGCCAAAACTGACATGCTTTGGTTCTAGCCTCATTTTGGGAATTTTATTGAGGGAATCAAGCCTGATGTTCTAAATGAAAGATTTTTGGGACTTCTTAAGCTTTCTATATTGGGGTTTTGAGTCTCAATCTGAGGTCAAATGATTAGGTTATGAATCATTCTTTCTGTGCCTCTATTATGCTTACTTGTTTTTTCTAAATTATTAGCTATGAAATAAATACTTTTGCTAACCATATGTTCCTACAACGATAATTTTGTACGGAATCTGGGCCTAATCTATCATTCCTTTCACTTTTGTGCATAATATTATTCCGTGAGCTTACATTTTAAAATTTCAGGTACGTTCATTGCTTGTCTTTAGAAATCAGCATGTATTTATCAAAATTGAAATGTCTTGGTAAGTACATCAATGAATCAGTTTAATCACTGATTTCTCACACAATTACTAACCCCATCAGTTATCAGTTACAGGGCATGGCTCTTCAGTTACCCGCGCTACTTCAGGTCTGATCCTGATCGGCTTGGCAGATGTACACATATCCTCAGATCGTAACAATTACCAGGGATTCACTATCAGATAATAATTAACAATGCAGTTTCATATTTATCTTATTCCCTGTATTTAAATAAGAATGAATTGCAATATGGGCCTAACCGATTTTTGTTTCATGAATGTTTAACAATATAGGAATGCATGTACTGAGCTTCAGCTCACATTTCGAAATCTTTTCATGTTTGTTTTAGGAAAGTGTTCAGTGAATCACCCTCAGGCAGGCAGCATGGCTGAAGATGATAAATGATCTGGGAAATCTTTGTGGAATAGGGGTGTGTTATCCTTGAAATGTTACCGCATTGT
>NCQV01052128.1:594-13178 GCA_002740545.1 Lophocereus schottii | reverse complement strand
TAATGTTCTTATGCTGAACATGCTCAAATTGGATTCTGTGATTGATATCCTTGGCGTAAATTCATTAGTGCAACCTAGGAGAACATACATAACCAAGAAGAAAAGGAACATATGGGTGTATGTGGCCCGGTTGGTTTAATTGAGATGCATATAGTTGAAAAAATAGATGTAATGAGGTTGGAGTCGAGAGCGTTCTGAGGATGGTCATCACTTTTTGTTATGCTTTTCACTCTTTCCGATTTAATTGGATGTGACCTGTTCTATCTTCTAATTAATGTTTAAATTGGGTAATCTAATGTGGGTTTTTTCTGGGTTATTTATTTTAATCATGGTTGTGTCGAAAAGGTTGAATTATCTAAGCTCTAAGCAGTTCAAAATTAGTGTCTTTATGTTACGATCGCACCTAAAGAAGCTGTTTGACTAATAGTTTATTCTGATTTTTTTGGGAAACTAGATGCAGACCTGATGCTATTAATATATCTTGGCTTATGGGTCCATGTGGGTTCACTTGGATTGACCTGATACTACTGATACAGCTGTGTATATTTCTTATTCAAGGTGTAATATATTTTTTGGGGCTGTTGTGGTGCTATGCTGTTGTTTGTATTTATAGCTTCAGATGTAGGGAGTTTATCAGTTGTGACATTGATTGTTGGTTATGCATGCTGGAGTATCCTGTATGAGTCATCCATTTGGGATGTTATTTTCTTTGTTTGGGATGGTTACTATTTTTAGAGTATGAAGTAGGGAAATAGTGCTTTTGTGGTAACGGGGATGGTCCAAACAATTGCGGGCAACTTCTCAAGGATCGGGATCCATGTAAGGCTGCCGCTCTGAGTCATCCATTTGGGGCTTGCGAGGAAAACGCAGGTAAGTTTCAGGGATATTTGGGTCGTATTCATGCGGATCTCAACGCTTTGAATTGTCTTATATGATTACTGGTTAGTTTGTAGTTTGGTATGCTTCCTAGTTATGTATTTAATGCAATAGGTTGCTGAATTTCATTTTGTGCATGTTAAAGCTGTGTAGCAGTGTTTCCTAGCTTATCTATTTGCTAAAATAGGTTGTTGAATTTTGTGTTAAAGCTTTTTCTGCCGTCTGATTTAGATTGCTCTTTGTGGAATGGTTGGTTTTCCATCTTGATGCACTCAATTTGGCTTTGGAAGCACCAATTCGTTTGTTTAACACTCTTTTTGGTCCAGTTTAGCACGCTGTCTGTCATCAGGTTGTTTTGATTCAGTTTAGTTCGCTTATGGGATGGTTTTAGTTTAATTGAGATGGGTATAGCTGGAAAAATAGATGTAATGAGGATGAAGCCGAGAGGGTTCTGAGGATGGTCATCACTTTTTGTTATGCTTTTCACTCTTTCCCGTTTAATTGGATGTGACCTTTTTTATCTTTTGATTATTGTTTAAATTGGGAAATCTGATAGGGGTTTTTTCTGGGTTATTTATTTTAATCATGGTTGTGTTGAAAAGATTCAATTCTTTAAGCTCTAGGCAGTTCAAAATTAGTGTCTTTATGTTATGGTCGCACCTGAAGAAACTATTTGACTAATACCTTATTCTGATTTGTTCGCAAAACTGGATGGAGACCTGGTACAATTGATATATCTTTGCTTATGGGTCCATGCAAGTTGACTTAGATTGACGTGATACTATTGACGCTGCTTTGTATACTTCTTACTTCTTGTTTGCTGTGAATATACAGTTATTATAGCTATGTTGTCCTTGACAAGTAGGGATGTGCTAGCTAAGGATGAAATCATTTTCATGGCTAACTTGTTGGGAAACACTTAACATTTGCATTACATGTCATCTTTAATGTTCTTATGCAAAACATGCTTAAATTGGATTCTGTGATTGATTGCCCTGGCTCAAATTTATTAGTCCAACCTAGGAGAACATACCAAAGTGGGAAGAAAAAGAACATGTGGGTGTATATGGGCTAGTTGGTTTAATTGAGATGCATATAGTTGAAAAAATAGATGCAATGAGGATCGAGTCGAGAGGGTTCTAAGGATGGTCATCACTTTTTGTTATGCTTTTCACTCTGTCCCTTTTAATTGGATGTGACCTGTTCTATCTTCTGATTAATGCTTAAAGTGGGTAATCTGATCGGGGTTTTTTCTGGGTTTTCTATTTTAATCGTGGTTGTGTCGAAAAGATTGAATTATTTTAGCTCTAAGCAGTTCAAAATTAGTTTCTTTATGTTACGGTCATAGCTAAAGAAACTGTCTTACTAATACTTTATTCTGATTTGTTAGGGAAATTAGATGTGGACCTGATAATATTGACATATCTTGGCTTATGGGTCCATACAGGTTGACTTAGATTGACCTGATACTAATAATACTGCTGTGTATATTTCTTATTCAAGGTGTAATGTATTTTTTAGGATGGTCGTGGTGCTATGCTGTTGTTTGTATTTATAGCTTCAGATGTAGGGAGTTTATCAGTTGTCATATTGGTTGTTCGTTATGTGTGTTGGAGTATCCTGCGTGAGTAATTCATTTGGGATGTTATTTTCTTTGTTTGGGACGTGTTACTGTTTTCAAAGTATCAAGTAGGGAAAAAGTGTCGTTGTGGTAATGGGGATGGTCCGAACAACTATGGGCAACTTCTCAAAGATCGGGATCCAAGTAAAGTTTGCCACTCTGAGTCACCCATTTGGGGTTTGCCAGGAAAATGCAGGTAAGTTTCAGGGAAATTTGTGTTGTATTCATGCTGATCCCAATGCTTTGAATTGTCTTATATGATTACTGGTGAGTTTGTAGTTTGGTATGCTTCCTAATTATGTATTTGCTGAAATAGGTTGCTGAATTTCATTTTGTGCATGTTAAAGCTATGTCGCAGTATTTCTAGCTTATCTATTTGCTGAAATACGTTGTTGAATTTTGTGTTAAAGCTTTTTCTACCTTCTGATTTGGATTGCTCTTTGTGGAATGATTGGCTTTCCATCCTGATGCACTCAATTTGGCTTTGGATGCACCAGTCTATTTATTTTACACTCTTTTCAGTCCATCTTAGCACGCTATTCGTCATCAGGTTTGTTTTGATTCAGTTTAGTTTGCTTATGGGATGGTTTTAGTTTAATTGACATGAGTATAGCTGGAAAAATAGATGTAATGAAGATGAAGCCGAGAGGGTTATGAGGATAGTCATCACTTTTTGTTATGCTTTTCACTCTTTCCTGTTTAATTGGATGTGACCTGTTCTATCTTCGAATTAATGTTTAAAGTGGGAAATCTGATGGGGGTTTTTTCTGCGTTATTTATTTTAATCAAGGTTGTGTCGAAAATATTGAATTATTTAAGCTCTAGGCAGTTCAAAATTAGTGTCTTTATGTTGTGGTCGCACCTGAAGAAACTGTTTGACAAATTCCTTATTCTGATTTGTAGGGGAAACTAGATGCAGACCTGGTGCTATTGATATATCTTGGCTGATGGGTCTATGCAGGTTGGCTTAGATTGACGTGACGCTATTGACGCTGCTGTGTATATTTCTTATTTCTTGTTTGCTGTGAATATACAGTTATTATAGGTATGTTATCCTTGATAAGTAGGGATGTGCTGGTTAAAGATGAAATAATTTTCATGGCTAACTTGTTGGGAAACACTTAAAATTTGCATTGAATGTCATCTTTAATGTTCTTATGCAGAACATGCTTAAATTGGATTCTATCACTGATTGCCTTGGCTTAAATTCATTAGTCCAACCTAAGAGAACATACCTAAGTAGGAAGAAAAGGAACATATGGGTGTATGTGGCCTAGTTGGTTTAATTGAGATGCATAAAGTTGCAAAAATAGATGTAATGATGATGGAGTCGAGAGGGTTCTAAGGATGGTCACCACTTTTTGTTATGCTTTTCACTCTTTCCCTTTTAATTGGATGTAACCTGTTCTATCTTCTGATTAATGCTTAAATCGGGTCTGGGTTATTTATTGTAATCATGGTTGTGTCGAAAACATTGAATTATCTAAGCTCTAAGCAGTTCAAAATTAGTGTCTTTATGTTACGATCGCACCTAAAGAAACTGTTTGATTAATACTTTATTCTAATTTTTTGGGGAAACTAGATGCAGACCTAATGCTATTGATATATCTTGGCTTATGGGTCTATGCAGCTTGACTTAGATTGACCTGATACTACTGATACTGCTGTGCATATTTCTTATTTAAGGCGTAATGCATTTTTTGGGGCGGTCGTGGTGCTATGCTGTTGTTTGTATTTATAGCTTCAGATGTAGGGAGTTTATCAATTGTGATATTGGTTGTTGGTTATGTATGCTGGAATATCCTGTATGAGTAATCCATTTGGGATGTTGTTTTCTTCGTTTGGGACGGGTTACTGTTTTCAAAGTATCAAGTAAGGAAATAGTGCCTTTGTGGTAATGGGGATGGTACGAACAATTGCGGGTTACTTCTTAAGGATCGGGATCCATGTAAGTTTGCCGCTCTCAGTCATCCATTTGGGGTTTGCCAGGAAAATGCAGGAAAGTTTCAGGGAAATTTGTGTCGTATTCATACTGATCTCAATGCCTTGAATTGTCTTATATGATTACTGGTTAGTTTTTAGTTTGGTATGCTACCTAATTGTGTATTTGCTAAAATAGGTTGTTCAATTTCATTTTGTGCATGTTAAAGCTATGTAGCAGTGTTTCCTAGCTTATCTATTTGCTGAAATAGGTTGCTAAGTTTTGTGTTAAAGCTTTTTCTACCTTCTGATTTGGATTGCACTTTATGGAATGATTGGTTTTTATCATAATGCACTTAATTTCACTTTGGAAGCACCAGTCTCTTTGTTTTATACTCTTTTTGAGCCAGTTTGGTGTGCTTTTGTCATCAAGTTATTTTGATTCAGTTTAGTTTGCTTATGGGATGGTTTTAGTTTAATTGAGATGGGTATAGCTGGAAAAATAGATGTAATGAGGATTGAGTCGAGAGGGTTCTGAGGATGGTCATCACTTTTTGTTGTGCTTTTCACTCTTTCCCATTTAATTGGATGTGATCTGCTCTATCTTCCGATTAATGCTTAAATCAGGTAATCTAATGTCGGTTTTTTTTGGGTTATTTATTTTAATCATGGTTGTGTCAAAAAGATTGAATTATTTAAGCTCTAGGCAGTTCAAAATTAGTGTCTTTATGTTACGGTCGCACCTAAAGAAACTGTTTAACTAATACTTTATTCTGATTTGTTGGGGAAACTAGATGTAGACCTAATACTATTGATATATCTTAGCTTATGGGTCCATGCAGGTTGACTTAGATTGACCTGATACTACTGATATTGCTGTGTATATTTCTTATTCAAGGTGTAATGTATTTTTTAGGAAGGTCGTGGTGTTATGCTGTTGTTTGTATTTATAGCTTCAGATGTAGGGAGTTTATCAATTGTCGTATTGGTTGTTGGTTATGTATGCTGGAGTATGCTGTATGAGTCATCCATTTGGGATGTTATTTTCTTTGTTTGGGACGAGTTACTGTTTTTAGAGTATGAAGTAGCGAAATATTGCCTTTGTGGTAATGGGGATGGTCCGAACAGTTACAGGCAACTTCTCAAGGATTGGGATCTATGTAAGTTTGCTACTCTGAGTCATCCATTTGGGCTTTCCCAGAAAAATGCAGGTGAGTTTTAGGGAAATTTGTGTCGTATTCATGCTGATCTTAATGCTTTGAATTGTCTTATATGATTACTGGTTAGTTTGTAGTTTGTATGCTTTCTGATTATGTATTTGCTGAAATATGTTACTGAATTTCATTTTTTGCATGTTAAAGCTGTGTAGCAGTGTTTCCTAGCTTATCTATTTGCTGAAATAGGATGTTGAATTCCCTGTTAAAGATTTTTCTGCCTTCTGATTTGGATTGCTCTTCGTGGAATGATTGGTTTTCCATCCTGATGCACTCAATTTGGCTTTGGAAGCACCAGTCTATTTGTTTTGTGCTGTTTTTAGTCTAGTTTAGTACGCTGTTTGTCATCAGGTTGTTTTGATTCAGTTTAGTTTGCTTATGGGATGGTTTTAGTTTAATTGTGAAGTATATAGCTGAAAAAATTGATGCAATGAGGATGGAGCCTAGAGGGTTCTGAGGATGGTCATTACTTTTTGTTATGCTTTTCACTATTTCCCTTTCAATTGGATGTGACCTGTTCTATCATATGATTAATGTTTAAATTGGGTAATCTAATGGGGGTTTTTCCTGGGTTATTCATTTTAATCATCGTTGTGTTGAAAAGATTGAATTATTTATGCTCTAAGCAATTCAAAATTAGTGTCTTTATGTTATGGTCACACCCAAAGAAACTGTTTGACTAATACCTTATTCTGATTTGTTGGGGAAACTAGATGCAAACCTGGTACTATTGACAAATCTTGGCTTATGGGTCCATGCAGGTTGACTTAGATTGACCTGAAACTATTGATACTGCTGTGTATACTTCTTATATCTTGTTTGCTGTGAATATACAGTTATTATAGCTATGTTGTCCTTGATAGGTAGGGATATGCTGGTCAAACATGAAGCGCTTTTCGTGGCTAACTTGTTGGGCAACACTTAAAATTTGCATTGCATGTCATCTTTAATGTTCATATGCTGAACATGCTTACATTGGATTCGGTAATTGATTGCCTTGGCTTAAATTCATTAGTCCAACCTAAGAGAACATGCCTAAGCAGGAAGAAAAAGAACATATAGGTGTATGTGGCCTAGTTAGTTTAATTGAGGTGCACATAGTTGAAAAAATAGATATAATGAGGATGGAGTCGAGAGGGTTTTAAGGATGGTCATCACTTTTTGTTATGCTTTTCGCTCTTTCCCTTTTAATTGGATGTGAGCCGTTCTATCTTCTGATTAATGTTTAAATCGGATAATTTAATGTGGGTTTTTTCTAGGTTATTTATTTTAATCATGGTTGTGTCAAAAAGATTGAATTATTTAAGCTCTAGGTAGTCAAAATTAATGTCTTTATGTTATGGTCGCACCTAAAGAAACTATTTGACTAATACTTTTTTCTGATTTGTTGAGGAAACTAGATGCAGACCTGATAGTATTGATATATCTTGGCTTATGGGTCCATGCAAGTTGACTTAGATTGACCTGATACTATTGATACTGCAGTATATATTTCTTATTTAAGGTGCAACATATTGTTTAGGGCGGTCATGGTGCTATGCTGTTGTTTGTATTTATAACTTCAGATGCAGGGAGTTTATCAGTTGTAATATTGGTTGTTGGTTATGTATGCTGGAGTATCTTGTATGAGTCATCCATTTGGGATGTTATTTTCTTTGTTTGGGAGGGGTTACTGTTTTTAGAGTATGAAGTAAGGAAACAGTGCCTTTGTGGTAATGGGGATGGTCCGAACAATTGCACGCAACTTCTCAAGGATCGGGATCCATGTAAGTTTACCGCTCTAAGTCATCCATTTTTGGTTTGCCAGGAAAATGCAGGTAAGTTTCAAGGAAATTTGTGACGTATTCATGCTGATCTCAATGCTTTGAATTGTCTTATATGATTACTGGCTGGGCTGTAGTTTGGTGTGCTTCCTAATTATGTATTTGCTGAAATAGGTTGCTGAATTTCATTTTGTGCATGTTAAAGCTGTGTAACAGTGCTTCCTAGCTTATCTATTTGCTGAAATAGGTTGCTGAATTTTGTGCTAAAGCTTTTTCTACCTTTTGATTTGGATTGCTCTTTGTGGAATAATTGGTTTTCCATCCTGATATGCACTCAATGTGGCTTTGGAAGCACCAGTCTATTTGTTTTTTGCTCTTTTTGGTCTAGTTTAGTATGTTGTTTGTCATCAGGTTGCTTTGATTCAGTTTAGTTTGCTTATGGGGTGGTTTTAGTTTAATAGAGATGCATATAGTTGAAAAAAATTGATGTAATGAGGATGGAGCCGACAGGGTTCTAAGGATGGTCATCACTTTTTGTTATGCTTTTCACTCTTTCCCTTTTAATTGGATGTGACATGATCTATCTTCTGATTAATGTTTAAATTGGGTAACCTGATGGGGCTTTTCTCTGGGTTATTTATCTTAATCATGGTTGTGTCGAAAAGATTTAATTATTTAAGCTCTAAGCAGTTCAAATTAGTGTCTTTATGTCACGGTCACATCTAAAGAAATTGTTTGTCCAATACTTTATTCTGATTTGTTGAGGAAACTGGACGCAGACCTGGCGCTATTGATATATCTTGGCTTATGGGTGCATGTGGGTTCACTTAAGATTGACTTGATACTATTGATATTGTAGTGTACATTTCTTATTTCTTATTTCTTATTTGCTGTGATTATACAGTTATTATAGCTATGTTGTCCTTGATGAGCAGGGATGTGCTGGTAAAAGATGAAAAGATTTTCGTGGCTAACTTGATGGGAAACACTTAAAATTTGCATTGCATGTCATCTTTAATGTTCTTCTGCTGAACATGCTTAAATTGGATTCTGTGATTAATAGCCTGGGCTTAAATTCATTAGTCCAACCTAAGGGAACATACCTAAGCAGGAAGGAAAAGAACATATGGTGGATGTGGCCTAATTAGTTTAATTAAGATGCATATTGTTGAAAGAATAGATGTAATGAGGATGGAGCCGAGCGGGTTCTGAGGATGGTCATCACTTTTTGTTATGCTTTTCACCCTTTCCCTTTTAATTGGATGTGACCTGTTCTAGGTTCTGATTGATGTTTAAATTGGGTAATCTGATGTGGGTTTTTTCTGGGTTATTTATTTTAATCATGGCTGTGTCGAAAAGATTGAATTATTTAAGCTCTAAGAAGTTCAAAATTAGCATCTTTATGTTGTGGTCGCACCTAAAGAAACTATTTGACTAATACTTTATTATGATTTGTTGCGGAAACAGGATGCAAACCTAATACTATTGATATATCTTGGCTTATGGGTCCATGCAGGTTGACTTAGATTGATCTGGTACTATTGATACTGCTGTGTATATTTTTCATTTCTTGTTTGCTGTGAATATACAGTTATTATAGCTATGTTGTCCTTGATAACTAGGGATGTGCTAGTTAAAGATGAAATGATTTTCGTGGCTAACTTGTTAGAAAACACTTAAAATTTGCATTGCATATCATCTTTAATGTTCTTATGCTGAACATGCTTAAATTGGATTCTGTGATTGATCGCCTTGGCTTAAATCCATTAGTCGAACCTAGGAGAACATACCTAAGCAGGAAGAAAAAGAACATATGGGTGTATGTGGCCTAGTTAATTTAATTGAGATGCATATAGTTCAAAAAATAGATGTAATGAGGATGAAGCCGAGAGGGTTTTGAGGATGGTCATCACTTATTGTTATGCTTTTCGCTCTTTCCCTTTTAATTAGATGTGACCTATTCTATCTTCTGATTAATGTTTAAATTGGGTAATCTGATGTGGGTTTTTTCTGGGATATTTATTTTAATCATGGTATGTTGAAAAGATTGAATTATTTAAGCTCTAAGCAATTCAAAATTAGTGTCTTTATGTTATGGTCGCACCTAAAGAACTGCTGTTTCTGCCTTCTGTTTTGGACTTCTCTTTGTGGAATGATTGCTTTTCCTTCCTGATGCACTAAAATTTGCTTTGGAAGCACCAGCCTATTTGTTTTATACTCTTTTTGGTCCAATTTATTATGCTTTTTGTCATCGATTTGTTTTGATTTAGTTTAGTTTGCTTATGGGTTAGTTTTGTCATAGTAAGTGCATGTATTTGGTGAGACAGTATTGGAGCATAGAAGTTTGTTTTTTGTTCCATGTTGCTTTGGGGATAAAAATAATAATATTGAATTCGATTTTGCTGGGTGCCCAAATGATGTAGTGCTCTGAGTCGTACTCCACTCTTGTGTTGCCATCTGGAAAGTTCAACATCCCTGCTATCTAGATAGGCCAGATCCTATTCTACTGTTGCCCCCATGCTGCCAATGCTCTACTCAGGTGGAGGTGCATGGTGGTGGACGCACTGTCTATTGAGGAGTGTTGGCTTTTTTAGAGGGCGCAGATAGGGGTTTTGGAAATGCGACGGAGGAAGGAGGAGGTCACACAACCCCTCCATTGGCGGCGCATGTTCTGTATGCGCCACCCCTCCCAACATATCTGACGGGTTCATGGTGGTTTATAGACTTTTCCAAATGTTGGATTGTATTTCACGTTTTTATATCTCTTTATCTGTTCCAGGGTAGCTATTATGTACTTCTATTCAATTTGAAGATTTTTAGGCTTCAAGTTATGTTGTTCTTATGCAGTGTGAAAGTTTGTTCTGTGCTTATGGGAAATATGGTTCATGTTAATCCACCAAATAGATAACTACTATGTTGATATAACCGCAGGCTTCATTATTATGGTTATTTAGTGGAACGAACACTCTAGTTGTAGTTGGTCAATTTAGAATACTTTTGAATTTGCAGACATATCTTCATATTTTATGTTGGAAATCGGCCAAAGAGATAACTAATGTCTTGAAGGGTAACGTGTACATATAGTAATCTCTTATGATAGAAATTTTTACGGATGTTTGAACATCAGTCTTGACTATGAATGACAGCATCTGTTTTAAGTAGAAAGTTGTAGACATATTTGATTCTTGAGGAGGGGAGGGTACTATGTACCTACAATGTCCATAATCGTTTGCAGCCTCTCTGCACTGTTATATTAGCACAAATGCGTCTGGTCTCAGTCTGCAGTATCATTGAAGCGTTTTAAAGTAAGCATGTAGTCATCAATATTGAGTTTGATTTGTGGGGGGGATGGAACGACCATACTTGGAGTGTAATGGGCTGACTATGCATCCTGATTGTGGTGTATGTTGTTGTTCTTCTGCTCTAAATCTGTGTTATCAATTTATGATCACATATTTGAATTTCAACACAGGTCCATTGTGTTAAGAATGATTAATATGAGATGTGTATGTAGAAAGATATTACCTGGTGATTTCTCAATTACGTCAACAGCAGCAAAACAGCATGTTGGAAGGTTTTGGAGATTGAGCTGTGTAGGTCTGTAGTGGAGTGCTGGAGTTGGTGTGAGTGTAGAGGTTTTGTTAGTTTTTTTGTTTTTCCTCACAATCTCAGGCGTTGGAATATGGGTGGTTAGCTTCTTCGGCAGCTGTGCAATTTTTTTTTTTTTTAATGTTGCAGTTTGATCGCTGGTTGGTTGCTGGAAATTGGAGGTTTTTTTTTTGTTTTTTTGCGGCAGTTTCATTTGTAGTCGGTTGTAGCATGCTGTGGGGGTTACTTAAAATTTGAATTGTGTGGTAAATATTACATTGGGTGGGATTGCACGAAAAGGTTGGAAATCATAAATCCTCAATTCTCATGGTTTTACCTATTTTCTTATTTGTAAGATAAAGTTTTGTAGCTATTATATATAATTCTTATACCTAATTTTATTGTTTGGTTTGTAGATGCTGTCAAAGAGAATCCATTTGCATTAGAAACTATTGATGACAATGTGGATGCGGATGGTGATTGTGACTATGATGCTTAAATTGAATGAGTAAACATCAAGATAATTTTGGTCTCTTATTACTTTTATTCATTAAAATAAAATTTAATTTTTATACTAATTGTGTGTTAATTGTTTTATAGATTGTAGATCTAAAGTCGAGATAATTGACATTGATGGTTAGCATGGGGATTAGAAAGCAGGAGACATGGAGCTTTGGGAGTGCATTAGTAGCCTTGATTTTCACCTTTGTTAAGTTGGATGAATGTGCTTTGAGACATTGTTAAAAGCGTGTAACTTGCATGGTTTGTTGTGAAGGCTTTGGTGGATGGACAATGTACTATGTAGATTTGATGATTGGACTTTCATCCATTCATTACATTGCATATTAACAACTTTGCGTTAGGAGCTTAATTGCTTTGAAGGAAAGACTGAAAGATCATGAAAAATGGCAAGAAAAAATGGAAAAACATGCGAAAATAGCCAAAAAACCAAATTATTAGATTGGATCAGAATAAGATTTCATTGATTCCGATTCAATTCAGATTCGGATGTTAGATTAGACTCTATTGGATGGGAGTTGGATCAGGTTTTTGGATCCGAATATTAATCAGATCGGATTCAAATGTTTATACATCCAATCCAACTCTGACCCGTTGTCATCCCTACCTAGAGAGATATTTGCTCTTACAATTTCATGGGAGTACATCAATAGACGTGCTTCAGGAATCTAATATCTCTTGATGTCTTTTTTTTAATGTCAATGCGACACGGAGGTTGATATAAGTGTGATTGAAATATATCTCTTGACTACGAAAATCTTTTTTCTTAACCTCCATAGATTGAAAATTCACTTCACTATCCTTACATGTTAAGTAGTAGAATATATATATATTCAATGCTGAAGATGATTATGTTGAATAAGATCATTGCATCTAAAAGAGATATGCAATGCAAGCAATATTATTAGGATTGGAATTTTTATTAAGAAAGAGAGGGAATCCTTAGAATCATAATTTGAAAAGTATAATTAGGATAGTAAGATTTTGCTATATAGTTGTAATAGTGAAAATTGTTCTTCATAAGACAATTAAAAACTATGCATGTATATATATATATATGTGTGTGTGTGTGTGTGTCTGTGT
>NCQV01052121.1:0-13726 GCA_002740545.1 Lophocereus schottii | reverse complement strand
ATGTACATATATACATATTTGTATATGTACACTGGTTCATCTTCCTCCCAAACCTCTCACTTGTCAGGTGAGTTACGAACAATCCTAACTCAATTTGTGAATGTTCATATGGGGCAGGTACCTCCTCATATGCCATACATCTCTAACCAGCCATTTATTGCCCAAAAATTTGCATATAACATTGCAACCAACACACCTTCTGCCAATGCTAGCACCCTTACTCCCCAAACCATCGACCCTAACTCCTACCAGTCCCATCAAAACGTTGTAACTAGAGATGCTGAAGTGCAATTTAGTTAGGGAAGCAACCGAATAAAAATTGTGATTGTATCAGATGGTAACGGGTAGGTGAAAAAATGTTATATGTTTGTAATTTCAATTATTTAGTGTAGTGTCACATTAATTTGATATTTGTTGCTACAATAGGTTCATTCCAAATGACGGTGCTCTTAATAGGATTTCTCAGATCTTCCAAGGAAAATATGATGCCCCTTAGCCTTCCTGGGGTAAAGTGCCCGGACATGTTTGAGATTTGTAATTTAGAGAGTTCAAGATAAGTAAAGTGACTACATATTAAGACTTTTTACAAAGTTTTGGTTCATTTCTAAGGCGTTATTTGATTTGTTTGTCGTTTTGTAATTTACAGAAGTGGTTCATTTGAGATCCTATCTATGAGGACCACATCGAGAAGCACTTTTGAAAACAGAGGCAATGCACATTTGAAGGACTTCTTGGCAAAGTAAGGAAGCGCAACAAGAAGCCTCAGTGGCTCGGTGATGATTAATGGAAAGGACTCTAAGAGCATTGGGTGAATGAAGCATATAAAAAATTAAGTGAACATGCCCCAAAAAACCAGCTTGGTAATCCACAGAGTCTTGGACCATCTTTCCATGCCTGCGGCTCAATCCCTATGCATGAGCATAGGAGCCGTTTGGTAACAAACCGTATATCTTACAACGTTGTTTTACTTATTTGTTTCATTGTGGTGTTTAACGTGTTTTCCTCAATTTGTTTAATTCTCACGTAGAGGAAACAACTTGGGATGGATCCCACAATTATTGAGTTGTTCACCCGCACTCACAGACTTGGTGGCAAACCAGATGGACCTTGGGTTGATAGGAAATCACAACAAACATATGTAAATTATTCTCGATAACCAATCTTACGTTGTGATTCATATATTTTTATGAAGTCTAACATATTTGATGTTTTGTGAATATTGTGAAATTATAAGAGTCTTTTGAGTAGGAATTGCAGAAAATCATCAACTTTCAAAGCACCTCGCACGACAACTCCCAAGATCCATCTCAATCACTTCCAAACTCAAATGAGTTGTGGGTGAAGGCCTATACGAACAAAAAGGATCGTATTTACGGCATTGGAGATGAGGTCGTTAACGTAAGGGAATCCTCCTACTTCAGTCCCTCTTAGCAAGCCGGTATACTAAACTTTAACTTTCCTCAATTTCAGTCATTAATGTGAAAATTGTCCACAACATCAGTTTAGGATATGTTACGTTATTCTCACTACATTCTTACTCCATACACATGATTTTTAGCAGGTACAAGTCCAACCGCATCTCAGCAAGAGCTGCATGACTTGAGAGAGAGGGTGACCACCAGGTGGAGTGAGCTCACCACACAAGCTAAGATGTATCAGATGATGATTGAGAGATATAAGAGTCTAGAAGAGTCCAACCAAATGCTGACCCAACCCGTGCTGAGTATGAATAAGTAAATGCAGGTTTTCTTCCAAATGTAATAAACCTCCAGTTTAGGATTGCAATATGTCGTTCCTACCCGTCCATAGCATGATGAACAGAATGAAAACGCGGACGCGAATAAGGAGTATGATCTCGATGATTGATCCCTTATGAGTTGCTTGTTTCTTCCCCTCTCTATTGCCTGCTTCCACATGTGCATATATTTGCTTCTACTTTTCTGTTGGCCATGTGTGGCGATGTTGAGAATTACTCGAACTTTGTATTGTAAATTGATTTGTATATGATGTATGGTGATGACACACTTGGATTATTTCGGTTTGAATGTGATGTTTTAGCTGTTTGTGAATTGGGAATTATTGAAAATGCTTCGAGCGAAACAGTTGCATTGAATGGGTTGTTGAATACCTCGATGTATTTTCTTATAGGAAATCTAATATGTTGTATTTTGGGTACTTAAAAAACAAAATTTCAATGTAAAGAAAGCAAAAATTAGCAACAGATAAACGACGGACAGGTTTTTTTTATGAAAATACAGTATGGCGACGAACTTGAGGATCCGACGCCATCAGCGACGGAATTTCTGCTGCTGATTCCTTCTCTTATGGCAACAAAACCTCAATTCCTTTGCCACCTTGCATAGGTTCTGTTATCGCCAGACTAACCTATCCGGCGCCACGTAGTGACGAAGCCTGCAACTCCATCGCTGACTGCTCAGCGACAAGCCATATTGTGACTCTTCCAATTCGTTGCCAGTTCCGTCGCTGAATTAAAATTTCCATCGCTGATATGTTGTTTTCCGTTACTAATTCTGTCCCTATATGGCCCTTTTTTGGTGGTGGTATGTATGTGTATGTGTGTGTATATGTATACACATGTATGTATGTATGCATGCATGTACATATGTGTATATATGTATCTCTGTGTGTGTGTATGGGTGTGTATACACACACACACACACACACACACACACACACACATATCTACATGCATACATACATACATACATACATACATACATACATACATACATACATACATATATGTGTGTGTGTGTGTGTGTGTGTGTGTGTGTGTGTGTGTGTGTGTGTGTGTGTGTGTGTGTGTGTGTGTACACACACACACACACATATACACACACACACACACTCTCACTTGAAGGTTAAAGATTCCAACTCTCGCTTGTTTCTCCCAAGTTCAATCCTGAGGCAAGATGCGTGTTGCCTACCTGTAAGAATTTGTGTGTGTCTGTGCGGATGATGAGTCTGGTCACTAGGCTTTGACAACCTCCCCCCAACCCCCGTTATGGGCCATTGGAATCCCCTTGAAATAGGGGCCCAATAGGCTGGATTGGCTTAACCAAAAACAAATACATAAAATGTGCTGCTGTTGTTAAAGTATAAAATCTAATCCTGAAACTTTAATCATCAGCATAAATCTTTAGTTAGGAGGGACTTTCAGGATCCATACTTGAAGTCCAAAAACATTTGCATGAGGGGCTTGTTGCAGTATAAAATTTAGTCTTAAGCTCTCAGCCATAAGCTTAAACATTTTATTGAATTGATTTTTTGAACACCAATGTGAGAGTAGAGACATATTATTAAAAAAAATTGCCTTTAAAAACGTAAGAATGTTGCATGTGTTGCTCTGATGAGATTTGACTTTTTCATTCTGATTGTTGAAATTCACTATTGAACTTTCTTTTTTTTTTGCGCATATTTTACATAACATATAATATATATTGTACTGTTAATTAAATTAGCAAAAAGTAACAAAACAGAGTAAAACATAAAAGGAATTCTTTTTTAAGAAAACGTCAGCATTCACTACACAATGGATGCCAATTAGCATAGCTGTTGAAGTATTTGAAAAAAGTTACTGCCAAGCACCTAGAGCTGAATCCGTCTATATTGGTTGTTGTGCCCTATATGCAAAAAAAGGAAGGGAAATGAAGTTACTATACCTCATTTTTTGGGTTAAATTTCTCTTAATAAAAACAATTATTATCTATTGTTTAAGAAAAGAATCTTATTTCTAAACTTATTTGAAGACATAATAAATAAGATATCTATGTTTAGTTTTGGCCAAACAAAGTTTTGATAGAACAGTACTCTGGAATTGGAATTGTATAGTCCTTGTCGTACTATTATACATGTGAGTCACTCAAGATTGCAATCCTTTCAAGACGTAGACTACTTGACAATCACACTTTCATGCTTGTGACTCCTAATAATTCATGTCATTTTCAAGTTTAATGGAATAGTACGTGGAGACCTACTTAGCATCAAATAATACTGATTGTAACCTTTAAATTAGAATCAATCTCACGTCATTTTAATAATTGTAACATGAAATAGAACTTGTGATTCTTAAGAATTCATGCCATTCCCATGAGGGTACATCTACTTTGAGTGACCCTTATCCAACTATGTCCTATTTAGGGGATGAAATCCATTTATCAATTTCTCAAATCTATGTGATATAAAGTTGTATTTAGAGGATGAATTGATAATAACATTTTTTTTCCAAGCATAATTTGATTTTTGCACTTAAAAAAGAAAATATTAGCTTAATATAGGTTTTTTATATCGATATTTTAATATAAATTTAATTTACTGTATTTACTTGTAAGAATGAGTTAACAAAATGAACTAAAGTATCAAATAATGATTCAAAAAAAGTTTAACATTATATTAAAAAGCCAAATAGAAATCCTAAATAGATCACAAACAGTACAATAAAAACAGAGGTTAATAAAGATTTTAGATAGGAGTGTCAGCCATCTTAACTGGTAAAATCAATGGGAATTATTACCAAAGACATAAGTTTAAATTCCGTCTATATTGTGCTTCGCGCCTCATTGGCACCAAAAAAAAAAAAAAAATAGATTCAACTAGATAATTAATATTGCTAGCTAAAAGGTAAAATGATGTTTTCTTTAAAAAGAAAAAATGGAAAACTGGTTATATGCTACCATTGATCATGTGGAGTAGCGGACTACCAGATGAAGCCAAAACTGTTTTTTATAGATACAAACAAAACCTTTGTAACGCAAGAAGTAAGCCGACCAAACCACATTCTGATTAAATGTATAGGTGGGAACACGTAAAGAAGGGTCCACCCATTTAATAAATAGGTTAATTTTGTGTTTAGTTTGAAAGTAGTTCAGGTCCAAATAGGTTCGAGTTGGGTTGGGTTCGTATTTCTCTATAAGTTTGGATTGAATTCATGCCATATTAACGTGTCGGTTCAGACTTTCCTGACTCAAATTAAAAATTTTAAAAACATTGAAATCTAGAGAAAGAACAAGTAAAGAAAAGACTAAATGTAATATTTTTCAACAGCGACAAAAAGGGCTATGCATTGTGTACAAAAAAATTTTATTTTGGAAGGTCCACACTTACATCAACACACAATGTATGTACCCCACTAGACCTGACAAAATTAACCCGAGATTCAAAACCCAAACTGAACGACTTGGATCTATATCCGAGTCGACACGCAAAATGGGATGAACTGATTTGGACTCGAATACCCAAAATAAACCGATTCATATTCGAACGAAACCCGAATTGTAGCATGAACTGAAATGACCTACACCTGAAATGACCCGACCCAATTCAAATTCGATCTATAGTGATCCGTCCCGAAGTAAACAAAAAATGGGCAACCCAAACCCGAACAGAACTGTACCTGATTTAAAACTAATCCGATTCTTATCCAACTCAATTTTATTTGAATGAGTAGTACCTTTTCGGCGGGGGCGGGTTTAGTCTTTTCTCTTTTGGGGAGAATTTTAAATTTTTCAAACTCAATTAGTTGAGTTTAAGTGGGAAAAGAAAAACAACTTAAGATGGAATTTTTACAAATGAAATCAATTAAAATTTGAGAGGAAAAAATAAAATAGTTGATAGTTTTAAGTTTTTAATTTGATAGATATGTAGTAAAAATATAAGAGAAAAAATATTTTGTCTCAATAGGAATTAAGAAAAGATAAGTATAAGTAATAATTTATTAAACTTATTAGGACCTAGCAATCCTATTTTACTATTTGATTCATGACTTAATGCAATGCATGCTATGATTATAAATTTATAATATCATTCTATGACTATTGTCAAAAATTCTACACTACTAATCTAGACGATTCTAAATCATCTTCATAACATTTTTAATTTGCAAAATCATATTCAAGAATGTATGGTTGCATATGATCTCATAATAATGTGATTCATTTGAATTTTGGACAATTAAATTTCAAGTCTCGAGTTCCGACAACGAGCATTCACAATCATATAAATGTAATGCTTATTGACACATAATCTTATATTGTCGTTGCTTTTTAGTTTTGACTCATTGAGTATATATAGATCAAGTTGTTAATATCACAAAGACAAATCTTTGAATCATCATGTATGATCACTTAACGAGTTATCAAAGAATATTGATCCAATTACCGAAAATGTCGACCTGAACCAATCTGTTTCTATTTGCTAACTCCAAATATGACAAATGTGAAGTTATAAACTAACAACGAGATCTAAATTAAAAAATTCATTATTTTCTTTCTTTTTTTTATGTATCCAAGTATATTTTGGTATTGGGTCTCACAAATGAGACCATTGACAAATGATTTGCGTTTGATTGATCCACTTATTTTATCATCACATGAACTCAATTGAGATGCTTGAAACTTGGTCTAGCGGTACATAATTCTTTGGATAGTTGCACGGCGCATTTGATATATATAATGTACAATTAATTAATCATCAACATACGAATTAAAAGAGGAATGTAGAATAAATGAATTTGTCTAATGAAACGGTTTTTATCTTTTAAATATAATTTAAGAGTAAAGAATTAAAGATGGCTACATTGAAAACATATGATTCGAAATAAACTCGACTTGATTTATACCCAATTTGATTTACACTTGACTCGATATTGACCCAAATATTGAACTGAATCCCACTTGACCCAAGTTGCACTTGACCCATACTCGATCTGAACCAGGCTACTATAGATAACCCGAAACAAACCGGACCCGAATTCCACTCGAACCAACCCCGTACCGATCCAAACATGGTACCCGTAAGTGACTCGAACCCGAACTTCACCGGAATCGAACCGAACTCGACCCGAACATGGTCGACTCGAAAGTGACCTAAATCCGAATTTCACCTGAATTGAACCCGAACCCGACTCGATCATAGTTGACCCGAAAGTGATCCGAGTCGAACTAAGATCCAACCTGTACCCGACTCGAATGACCCATTTTCCAAGTCTATACCCCACCACCCGTGACAAACATGATAAGATTCTTGTTGGAGATTTTGTACATTTGTAATAATAACTATTAGACTTGTCAATTCGGGCGGGCGGGTCAAATACAGGTCAGGTGTATTCGTGTTTGGATAAAATATGAGTTGGGTGTACTTTGGGTTCGGGTAAAATACAGACGGGTGTATTTTGGCTTTACGGGTTTCGAATCAACCCAACGGGTTTGAAGCGCCTTTTTATTGAAATATTTCTTTTTTTGTCAAAATCAAAAATTCGGAACATTTATTGCTTAAAATTGTTTGTATTTAATGAACAAGCATTGTAATTGTAATTTTTTCAAAGAATATCAAAAATATCCAAACTCTTCAATATGATATATGAAATTCATGTGTAAGTGGGCAGTGAGTCACGTCTGAATGGGTTGACTCATATATTAAAATATTAATAATTGGTCAGGTCATTCATTGGTCGGCCCATCTAAAGCATGTTAATGAGTCGGAGCGGTTCGACCCATTAATAGCTCGTTTAATAATTTGAGGTTTCGTTAATTAACCTACATTAACTACTCAGACATGCTTTATTAGTATGTCAATCCTAACACGAACATAAGTTGATCCATTACCCAACATTGCATCAGATTCAAGATCAATTAGAAGAAATCCAAACAAAAGAATATTATATACGCCTAAGATATTATAATTATCTATTAAGTATAAAATCAAAATTTTAAATTATTATAAAATAATCTTATTTAAAATGCGACAAGGCGTATTTATTTTATCAAGAATATAATGACATGACTCACACATTTTCAATATTTATCTAATTCTAAATTGTTTTTCTTAATATTAGAGTTGTTCCATGGCCATTTTCTAAAATTGTACTATTTATAAGTTGCATATGACGTTGTCTTATGGGAAAAAAGGAAACCATTGTCTAATTTGCGAAGGGATGTGATACTTATATAATATTTCTCTAAACAATTTGTTATAATGAAAAATAATTATTGTTAAGAGGAAAAAATTAAAGAAAATAAAAAGTAAGCATATAATATTCGGGTCGAATGGGCGGGTTCGAGTTCGGGCCGGGTTCGACCCAAAATTTGCAGGTTTTTCGGGTTCGGTTTATTTCAGGTTCGGGTCGAGAAAATCGTGTTCAAACTCAAAACTTTCGCGTGGGTTCAGGTCGGGTTTTCGGGTGGGGTCAATTTTTGCCAGGTCTAATAACTATCATTTTATGGTTGGAAACCTATAAACCCTAATGTCTACCTGGCTACAACAAATTATAGAACATAACAAAAATGTAACAATCACAGCAAAATGTAAAACCATTACTCTAAAAAGAGCTTGATTGATCAAAAAATTTTAAAAAAAAAAGAAAAACCAAATAGGAAGAAAGAAAACTACTTGTACAAATTTTAATTCACATTGATATATGTATACTGAACTGTTGTTATTGAAGGTAAGATTGTACTATCTTCTGAAACTAAAAGCATAATTAGTCAAGTAGCATAGGCTAAATGGCATGGGGATAACCCTTAAGGTACTTGCACGGAATTCAATCCAAATATATGTACATTTACTTTGCTTCTTTTTCCTAAATGAAAAGCCAAACTATCTTCACGTAAGTGGTCAGTCAGGATATGTTAAAGGCGGCGACCCTTCCATGAACATCCGGTTATAGCCTTTCAAGATGAATACCATAACAAAGTGAATTTCACATAATTATAAACATAAAAGAGAAATTCTATTTAATTACAATAAACTTTTTAAAAACAAGGTGTCTTCATATGTTTAACATTTGATAGAGTGCTCAACATATCTTACCAGAGAGTTAATCAGATTGCAACATATAAAAAAATGAACTTGTTATCTTTTGGAAAATGCTAATTGACATTCATTCCATACCAAAAGAAAATTTGCTTACGAAGACACTCAGAGCACACCCAAAGAAGTACCCAACATTTTGTCTATTTACAATCTATCAATCTACTATTTAGATAACTTTTTCCTTCCTCTAAGATGTTTTCTAAGCTGGATTTCAATTTAATGGCTATATCTTCAGCAGTCTCATATTTCAGGGCAAACATTCTACCATTTCTTTCCATCCAACCCCCATACATTGCTGCTGCTGAACATCACCAACCTTTTAGAATTGGATAAAAGATCAGCATCATTCCAAGCATCCTTCCATAACCCACGCCTGATGCTTAAACTGTCAAGAATTTTAGCTGAGAAATGACACTAAGCAAGTGCTCCAAAGTTTTTGACTCTCACATAATAACACACAGATTGCTCGGCGGTTATCATACCCATCCTAGCCAATCTACTGTCAGGAGGTAACTTGCCCTGAAATAAAAGCCCCACTCTGACAAAGCCATACCTACTTCCACCAGGGAACACTCTTACTTACTCTAGTTAATCTATATACAAGTGAGGTATTGTATTTACCTGCCAGTTCAACTGTCCAGCCAGCATCTCTGTCATACAATTGTCTCAAGTAGTCTCTTGTTTTACTTGATTGCCTCCAATACCAACTCATATCATATGTTAGCTACTGCTCAGGAAAAGTCACCAGCTGAAGATAGATTTCATGAGGCCATTTAAGCCAGAGTGTCCATGAATTTTCCGTCAAATGCCAGTTGGAGTTCACATACAGCTGCTATATGCCAAGCTTAGACATCCCTGATATTTAACCTCCATTCTGCTTCCAAGCAAATGGGCGCAACGTCCTCCAATCCTCCTCAAACTAGATAAGTAATCTCTGCATCTTCTCTCCGCTCCTAAAATTACACGCTTAGGTAGCACAAAGATAAATCCTTAGTAGACATGCATGTTTATTAACACAATATTTAGTAATTGAATCCTCCCTATGTAGCTCAATTTCCTAGTGTTCCGAGCACCCATCTTCCTGATAATCTTGGGTACTAGTATTGCACAATCAAGCTTATTCATTGTGCCTGGCTTGAAACGTACTCCAAGGGGCTTACATGGAAAGTTCACCTTTGGACAAACCAAAGAATCTAAGGATTTGGGTTTCCAAATCCTCATTTACTTCCGTTAAGAAAATTTGAGACTTACTCAAATTCACCTTTAAACCTTAGCAACTAGAAAAGTGCTTCAAAGCTTCCATGATACAAATAATTGAATAGGTGTCAGCTTCGTAAAATACCACTAGATCATTAACGAAAATCAGGTGATTCAATTTTAACCCCCTGAAGCCTGGATGAGATTTGAATTTCCCATCAATTGCAGAAAGTGCTGGAGTTCTTGATGAATACTCCATTCCGATAACAAATAAAAGGGTGAGACCCGATCCCCTTGTCTTAATCTTCTTACACTTGTGAAAAAACCAAGTAATCCTCCACTATAATTTAGTGAAAAAGATGCAATGGAGATGCAGATTTAATGGAGATACAGATTGAATTCCATCAAATATATATATATATATATATATATAGTAGGAAACCAAAGATCCTTTAGCATATCAATTACAAAATTTCAATTGATAGTGTCATATGCCTTCCTATGTCTATTTTGATGATACACCTAGGAAACACATGTTTCCTCTTATCATGTCTCATCAAATCCATTCCAATCGAGATATTGTGTAAAATTAGCCTGTCATCGATAAATGTATATTGTGTTGCATAATGATCACCGGCAATAACTCCTTCATTTATGGCAAAGTGATTTTGAAGCGCACTTGTACAACATAGAGTAGCAAGAGAAGGGTGTGAAATCAATAGGAGAAACTAGTTGACTCACCTTAGGAATTAGAGCTAACAAAGTAGGATTTCTCTATTTCAACATTTTGCCATACTTGAAAAAGTCTAAAATAGCATCATATACATCCCTACCAATAGTGGACCACGTATATTGATAGAATCTACTGCCCAAGATCAGGGCTCGTTTTAAGCATGAATTGACCGTATGGTGTCTAACATCATTTGAAGAGGAGGAATTTGTCAATTCAATGGCTTTCTTAGTAGACGCCGTAAGACCACGGTGCAAAATAGTCTTCTTCACTCTTACCATTGCAGGTTTACAAGATAACAAATCCTGAAAATAAGCTACAAGAAGCTACTCCACCTCATGCTTACCAATGGTGAGTCATTCCCTCATTATCATTAATGAAGAGAATCCTACTTTTGTAAGCCTTCCCTTTAAAAAAGAAAAATTCATAAAAGTAGGTTGCATATCTAACACTATCCCTAGTCTGCTTTTCCTTACTTCTTTAAGAATGATATCCCTTTTAAGCTTTAAGAAACAAAATAAGGTCATTACACTTATTCCTTTCTCTTCATACAGTGAAATATTCAAAGGCTCTACATGGATCTTCCTTTGAACCATTTCAAGCCGCTCTATGGCTGACATAATTCTAATCTCTATTTGAGCAAAATGTTACCTATGCATCTCTTTCAAAGGCTTCCTTAAATTCTTCTGCATTTGTGTAATTCTAAACATAGGCACCCTACCCTGTTCAGACTTCCATTACTGCTCCATAACTTAATTATAATAAGAGAAAATTACCAACATGTTGCAAAATCTAAAAAGGGTATGTATAGGTTTAGCTTGATTAAACACAATCACCATATGGCAATGATTAGCAAGTCCATATGTGTGATTGTGATGAATGTCACATTTGCAAGGATTATTTACATGTTTGGGAATCATTTTAGGGGATTAATTGCTTAATTGTATGATCTGTGCCACTATTTCTACTGCTATGCTTGGGTTTCACTAGTTTGAGAGTGTTTGCAGATTTTGACCTTGTGCGCCCAAAGAATATGAGTAGAAAGAAAATTTTGATGCCTTGCGGATCAAATAATTAGAAAAAAGAGCCAAAGACACCCAACATGGACATACTGTGGCCAACACCATGGTTCATGAGGATCTAAGAAGAAGCAACGAAACAAACAAAAGGGAACCAACACACCAGTGGGCACCGTAGTCTAACCATGGTGGGGAGCATGCTTCATGGGGGCAGCATGGTCATAAAGTAGTGAGCTCTATTCCCTTGTGCCTGCTAATTTTCTTTGTGGTTTTTCATGTTCCAAGCGTTTGGACGATTTGTAGACTTAATTTTAGCGAGAAAGTGCCCCGTATCACGGCTTCTTTAGGGATCTATCCATCATGCTATCATCATCTACCATTCTTCACACATCCATAATCCACCATTAGAGAAGGTTGAAGAATAAAGAAGCAAAGATCGAGCATCATTTGAAGGCTTTGAAGGTGGATTGAAAGATAATCATTTGGGCTACTTAAGTAAGCTTTTCTTTCCTTCTCTTTTTATTTAACTTCTCTTGTTATTTTAGATAAGCATTTGGAGATGCTTGTATTGTTGATTTCAATAATGCATGAGTAGACTTCTTTATCTAGGGGTTACAAAGCTGAGCTGATGTTGTTGAATTTTCTACTTTGAACTTTGTGCAATTTGAATCTTTGCTTGGTTGGTTCAATCTAATCCTTGAAAACTAAAGTTTTGGCCAACTTCTTGCATTCATGTTAGACGCTTAGTATAAGAACTGAAAGGTGAAGATCAACATTGGAAAACTAGGATTAGACTAAGTTTAATGATCAATTGCGAAAGGATTGTAAATTAAGTGGTCTTGTGACAATCATATTCTCAAACTTGGTCAAATTAAGATCTAATGAAAATTAGTAATTAGTCTCATCGAGCCTTGGAATCAGCCACTTATAATGTTAGGTTAGGTTGCCTACAATTCACCTCTTGGGGTGGGACCCTTCTCCAGACCTTACGTGAATGCAGGATGCTTGTATACCAGGCTGTCCTTTTGAAAGAAAGTTCCCTAATGTTATCGACCATTCAATTTAGCAAGGTGACTAGTTAGATCAGTATATCATTAAGTGATGTTACCCCTTGATATTTTTAGTCATTAAATTAGTCCTTATTGTCCAGCGTTGGTTAGATAAAAATCCAAATCAAATCTTGATTTAGCTTAGCAAACTTGAAAGGAATACTTGATAATTCAATCTAGTCTTCATGAGAAGAACCTTGATCAATACTACAACACCTGGACGATTCCAATGGCGATCAAATTGTGCCATTTATTTGTAGGGAACAAGTCTATCTACTTATCATTGATCATAACCCTCTCTAACTTTAAAAATATTCTAGTGCCATCATGGTGCTTATTGGTACAGGTATAGTGACACCCTGAGGCTTTAATATCCTACAACTAGCAAGAAGCAATATAGTTTTGAAAATCCTCCATGTTTGAAGTTCAATTGGATTCTCACTTAATGTAAGACCCCGCGTTTTCGTTCCCCGTTAAATTTCCTTTTTACGTTCTAAATTCGTATTTTTAGTAACTGTATGAGTTAAGTTATTATCGTTGAGCTTTTGAGAACTATAATTTCATTAAAGACGATATTATTATTGCTATTATTGATTTGAAAATCAATTCGTGCCATTGTGCCTTTAAATTATATCGATAGTTTAATTTAGTCGTTATTCGATTTATTTAGCTGTTTCCTGAAAACGATTAGGTTTTCAACCTTAGAATTAGTTTCGAGGTTTATGAAAATCGAACCTTGACGTATTTGGGAACGAATAATTGTTAGAGGGTTAGGTTGTCGATTTGAGTTATAACAAGACGTTCGGGATTGGACTAGTGATTTAAGTAGATTGAGTATCAACCCAAAAACAAAAAGGAAACAAAAGGGGCCAAAGCCCCTTTCTTCTTCACGGAGAAGCCAC
>NCQV01052032.1:720-11932 GCA_002740545.1 Lophocereus schottii | reverse complement strand
AACGAAAAACGATTTTAAAAACTTGGTTTAGCATTAATGCAAATATTTTATGAATAAGTAACGTCAATAATAATGTTAGTCAAACAATCATTCTTTTTAATGAATTTAATCGTTAAAAACTGACATGGTTACTAAAAATACGATTTTGTAACGTAAAAGTAGGGCAGGCAACTTAACGTAAAGATAAATAACGAAGGTGGGTCTTACAGAATGAAAGGAAAGTTCAAGTGTTAAGTGAGAGTAGAGAAGATGGCATGGGAAAGCAAGGGAAATGGCGTGGAGAAAGAAAGAGAAAAGAGTGCCTTGATCGAGGTTCAATGGCTTGAAACGGAAAGATCGATAAAACTAAAACATTTCTAAGATATAGATTTCACCACTAAGAATTATTTTGGGGCCCTTAATGCTAGATTAGAATACAGATTTTACCACCTAATCAAGATTAAGACACACTTGAACACCGCTCTAGTTGGCCGAATACGAGATAAGCAAGTAGAGAATTTAAAGTAACACACAGAGGAGTTTATAACTCAAGTTCTAATTTCAATTTCTAAACACTGAGTTACAAAATAAATTCCAAACTACTTATAATGGCATGCCTAAGGGCTTTCCTTAGGCATTAGGTAATCATTTAGAAGATCACTTAATATTAGGGAAGCTCACTAATTACATTTACTTAGCTAAGTACATGGATTAGCTCTTAAACAACTCAAGCATGAACAAAATGAATGTAATAACTACAGAATGATTAACTTAAGCTAATTTTGATGATTCTAGGTTGAATGAGTCATGTTTCCTCCCTAGGAGGATAATAACACATGGCTGCCAGCTCAAAAGAGAAGAGTAATGCATGCTTGCTATCAATTGCCATGGTGTCTGAATGAATGCTTGTAAAGTGGCACTATCTTCCTCTTTCACATGGCTTTCCCTGCATTCATGAGTCACATAGTGACTAAGCTCAAGGTACCAGCCAACATAGCACACACCTTGGTGGAAGAAACTCACCTGGGAGGGTAAAACGCCTTTGCTAAGCAAGCTGCCATGGGAGTGTCATGTGGACTGTGTTTTCAAGCAGCAAGTGTCACTCCTTTTTGGTGACTAATCCTTGGTTTTCTTTAGGGTAGACCTTAACATGCCTAGAAACCCCCCTTTCTGAAAATCACAATTTTGACATCATTAAGTACCTTAATCACGAAGATCTTTCTAACCATACAAATTCTGACACCTGCTAGGCAGCTTCGGCAAAACGACTGAATTGACCCCTTTAAGGTGTCCTTCTACCATTGTGCTTAACATAGGAAATAAACAAGAGATCCTAACGAAATGAAAAAAAACAGAATTACATGATTTGGATGTCTTTGGAACTATGAAATTATAAAAACAACACTGGGCACATGCAAGGGGTGAACCTGGGTACAATCTCCTTTTGGACTTGCAAAACGAAATTTGGTCGATGGACTTGGACTTGTGTAACTGGATTACCTTGACTTAGGGAATTAAACTGGGATGTGTTTGATTTAATTACATCATCCTCCCCCTGTTTGAAATGATTTGACCTCAAATTGTGTAGGTAATCATCTTCTTTATATAGGCTCAAATCTACTACATTGAACGTAGCTAAAACTCCATAGTCCTTGGGGAGATCCACCTTGTAAGCATTGTCGTTGATGCATTCTAGGATCTCAAATGGACCATCTGCTCTTGGCATAAGCTTGTTCTTATGTGTTGCTAGAAAATGCTGGATCCAAACTAAATCTCCTGGCTGGAACATCTTCTGCTTCTTCTTCCTATTTGCGTGAGTAGAATAGGAGAGGTTAGGTTGCTCAATTTTATTTCTAACCTATTCATGCAGTTTCTTAATTTCTTTGACTCTATAATCTACATCTGCACTGGGCTTTTCATCCAGGGGGTGTGGTGTTAGATCTAAGGGAGTTATGGGATTAGTGCCATACACTACCTTGCAAGGTGACACACCAGTTGCCCGACCTGGGGCTCTATTGTAGCCAAATTCTGCATGTGGTAACAAAAGATCCAAAGCTTTCTTGGATTGGGGTGAAATTAAAGCCCTAAGGAGTGTCCCTATGGTTCAATTTGTTTCCTCTGCTTGACTATCGGTCTGGGGATGACAGGTTGTACAATATTTCAGTTTTGCCCACAACTTCTTCCATAAAGTGACCTAGAAATGACTTAAAAACTTAGTATCCCAATCTGAAACAATGAATCATGGAATACCATGTAATCTACTTGCCTCCTTGAAATATAATTCTGCAATATCTGTAGCACCATTAGTCTTATTACAGGGAGTAAAATGGCCCATCTTCGAGAACGGTCTACCACCATAAGGATTGAATATTTGCCCCGCTGCGTTCCAAGCGAACATAGAATGAAATCCGTACTCACGTCTACCCAAGGTTGGGTCGGAACAGGACGTGGTGTATATAACCCTTATGGGAGTAAGTGACTTTTAGCCACTTGACATGTTACACACCGCTTCAGTAAATCTTGTACATCATTATGCATCCTGGGCCGATAATAATGTTCTTTCAAAATGGCAAGAGTTTTAGTCTCGCCATAATGACCTGCTAAGGATCTTGTATGGACTTCTCGAATCAGAAGTTCTAGAGTGCTGCATTTAGGCGCACACAGGCGTGTACCCTTAAACAGAAATCCTTCTTGAGTCAAATAATCATCTTTGGGGTGCTTTTGACATGCACCATAGAGTTCCCCAAAGTCTTCATCTCCAGAATAAAATAATTTTAGATGCTCGAAACCCAGAATAGAAGCATCTAACTAGAGCAGTAATAGGTATCATCTGGATAAGGCATCAGTTTCTAGAGATGAAATGACTACAGGAACTCTGCACACTTAGTATGCCGAGAGTTTAATTTATGTTGGCCTTGAATATACTTTAAAGCTTCGTGATCAGAGTGGAGACTAAACTCGCAGGCTATAAGATAATGACTCCAGTGCTCCAAATATCGAACTATGGCATAAAATTCTTTATCGTAAGTGGAATATTTTCGTCTTAACTCACACAATTTCTTAACAAAGAAGGCTAATGGTTTGCCCTCTCAAGTAAGAACACTGCCAATACCAACGCCAGATGCGTCGCATTCCACTTCAAACAATTTGTCAAAACAAGGAAGTGCTAACACTGGTGCTTACGTTAGCTTAACCTCCACTTCTTCAAGGTCGTTTGTGCTTTAGGGGTCTATAGAAGATGTGCCCTTAAGCACCTCGGTCATTAGCGCAGTAATAGTGTTGAAATTCCGAATAAAACACCGGCAGAACGAAGTAAGTCCGTGAAAGCTATGGACGTCGTATATGCTCTTCGGCGTAGGCCAACTCTGAAGAGCCTCAATCTTGGCTTCATCAGCTTCAATTCCATTAGCAGTCATGATATACCCCAAAAAGTGACCTTTGAAGTGAAAAAGGAACACTTTTTGAGATTCCCGTACAATTGTTCATGGTTAGGCGCCCTCATAATCTTAGTCAAATGATTCTGGTGCTCCATTTCGTCTTTGCTAAAGATCATAATATCATACAAATAAACAACAACGAACTTGCCAATGTAAGGTTTGAAAACTTCATTCATTAACCTCATAAAGGTGCTCGGAGCGTTTGATAAACGGAACGGCATCACCAACCTTTCGAATAGACCAGCCTTTGTTTTGGAAGCGGTTTTTCACTCATCACCTTCTCTGATTCGAATCTGATAATAATCGCTTCGCAAATCAATCTTTGAATATACCCTTGAACCATGCAACTCGTCAAGCATATCTTCAAGTCTCGGTACTGGATACGAGTACATGATAGTAGTCTTGTCAATAGCTCGACTATCAAGGCACATACACATACTCCCGTCTTTCTTGGGTACTAGGAGTGTAGGAACGGCACAGGGACTTAAGGATTCTCGAACTAATCCTTTAGCCATCAATTTATCCACGTGCTTCTGAATTTCATATGTGTCTTTTGGGTTCATTTTGTAGGCAGGTTTGTTTGGAAGGATTGAGCCAGAAATAAGGTCGATATGACGCTAGATATCCCTTTTCGGGGGAAATCTAGAGGGAATCTGTACTGGAAATACATGACTAAACTTTTTAACGATTTAGCTATTAGATGATCTGGTAAAGGTGATTTCGATTCTTCTTGAGTGGCTAAAATCCTCTCTCTGAAAGCTCTAAGCTTATAGTAAGATGCTTTCATTAAAGGCTCACTACACGCAAACAACATATCTGATCTTTTAGGGCTTTTTTGTAGTTTGTGTTTGGAAAGTTCGAATGGAGATAACAGTGTCAACGTGATTTTCTTTCCTCCTTTAAATAAGGAATAGGTATTCAGAAATCCATTGTGCATCACCTTATGATCATGCATCCATGGACGCCCCAAAAGAATATGACATGCATCCACTGGGATCACATCGCGCCACAACTCATCTCATTAATTCTTCCTAATTAATAATGAAATCAAACACTGGGAATTAACTTGAAGACCTTTACTCTAATTGAGCTAATAGCTATTGTATGTGTGGGCATGTGCCGTGGCCTAGAGGCCCAACTTCTCAATCATACTCAATGATACAACGTTAGCACAACTGCCTCCGTCAATTATCAATGAGCACACTTTGCCTTCAACGGTGCGATAGGAATGAAAAATATTTTCCCATTGTTCATCTTTAACTCCAGATTGATTGCTTAGTACCCTTCAAAGTACTAGCATTTCTCCTTCATCCACAGCTTCAACTACTTCCTACTGTTCGTCCTCTTATTCTTCTTCCTCATCCTTTTTCTGTTCCTCCTCTTTATCCTATTCTCTAATTGCATCCCATTCAGTAAGAGTAATAATTCTTCGATTTGGGCAATCAGAAGCAATATGCCCAAGTCTTTGGCACTTGAAACAGCATTGGTTACTCATTGGAAATGGAGTGGGACATTCTAGACCAGGCTGAAGCCGTGGTTGGGGGTACGATGGCCATGCTGGAGGTTGGGTTCTTAAAGAAGGTTGGGTTCGTTGTGGCATACGGGAAGAAGGATTTTGTGGGTGTGATCTCAGAGGAAAATTCGGATTTTCCTTGTTAAAAGGTGAAGTATGAATTGGAGGTTTCCAAAAAAGACATTTGATTGGTTTATTTCTTCGTTGTTGTTTAACTTTCTCTGCTAACACACGAACTTCATCAAACATGGTATATTGATGCAACTCAACAACATTAGAATACTTAGGATCAAGGCCACCCAAGTATTTAACAATTGTTTGCTCTTCAGGCTCCTGAGTATCAATTTAATTAGGTGCTTTTCAAACTCTCTTGTGTATTCCTCAACAGTTAAAGTCCCCTAAGTCAGAGTATACTATTGGGAATAATTGTCTTGGAGATATGTTGCAGGGAAGAGTTGGGACTTCAACTTGGATTTCATTTTCCCCTAGGTTCTGATTTTGCCTTCTTTGTTCCTGGTTCTCCTAGCACAAAGGTTTGTCCACCAAAGGGACGCATACCTTCAAAGCCTAAGTGCGACCAACTTCATTTTCTTGTCATCTGGAATGTCTTTATAATCAAAAACTCATTCCACAGTGTGTACCCGTTCCAGAAACTCATTAGGATTCAATTTACCCTCAAACTCAGGAAGTTGAACTTTGAAATCATTAGAGTTTGGCGCGTTCCTCTAGCACCTCTAACCCTTCTTCAAGGTTCTTTATCACTTGAAGATCCATTCAAGTTACTTGCTTTATCTTCATCATGAGTAGATGCACTTGGACTTTAAAGAGCCTTTTGCTTCTGTTTCATATCATTTCCCAATTGCTTTCGCAAGTACTCATTTTGTTTCTCCAATTCTGCCTTTGATGAAGACACAGCTTGAAAATTTTTCATGAGAGGTTCAAACTTTTCTTCAAAGGTCATTTCACTAGTACTGGCCATTGTGAAACTCAAGAACACAAACCAAGGGTAGAATAATTTTTTTATGTTTTTAAATTTTATGGTGTGACAAGGGCGAGAAACGTCTGGGGGTTTGGTTTCAGGCTAAGAATGAACCAAGCTTTGATACCAAAATTGATGCAGTCACATTAGAGAGAATAGGGAATGAAAGGAAAGCTAAAGTGTTTAGTGAGAAAAGAGAATATGGCGTGGGAAAGCAAGGGAAATGGCGTGGAGAAAGAAAGAGAAAAGAGTGCCTTGAACAACGTTCAATGGATTGAAACTGGAAGGTCGATAAAACTGAAACGTTTCATAGATACAGATTTCACCACTAACAACAGTTTCAAGGCCCTTAATCCTAGATTAGGATACAGATTTCATCACCTAATCAAGATTAAGACTCACTTGAACACCACTCTAATTGGCCGAATTAGAGATAAACGAGTAGAGAATTTAAAGTAACACAAAGAGGAGTTTATAACTCAACTTCTGATTTCAATTTCTCAACACTGAGTTATAAAATGAGTGCCAAACTACTTATAATGGCACACCTAAGGGCTTTCCTTAGTCATTCGATAATAATTTAGAAGATCACTTAATATTAGGGAAGCTCACTAATTACATTTGCATACCTAAGTACACGGTTTAGGCCTTAAACAATTCAAGCATGAGCAAAATGAATGCAATAACTACAAAACGATTGACTTAAGCTAACCTTTGATGATTCTAGCTGAATGAGTCATGTTTCCTCCCTAGGAGGGTAATCACACATGGTTGCCACCTCAAAAGAGAAGAGTAATGCATGCTTGCCATCACTTGCCATGGTGTCTGAATGAACGCATGCAAAGTGGCACTATTTTCCTCTTTCACATGGTTTTCTCTCCATTCATGAGTCGTATACTAACTAAGCTCAAGGTACTAGCAAACATAGCACACACCTTGGTGGAAGAAACCCGCCTAGGAGGGTAAAACTCCTTTGCTAAGCAAGTTGTCATGGGAGTGCCATGCGGACCATGTTTTCAAGCAACAAGGATCACTCCTTTTTAGTGATTAATCCTTGGTTTTCTTTAGGGGGGAACCTCAAGATGTCTAAAAACCCCCCCGTTTTGAAAATTATGATTTCTACATCATTAAGTGCCTTAATCGCTAAGATCCTTCTAACCGTGCAAATTCTGATGCCTGCTGGGTAGCTTTGACAAAATGACTGAATTGACCCCTTTAACATGCTCTTCTGCCTTTGTGCTTAACATAAGCAATAAACTAGACATCCTAACGGAATCAACAAAAAAAAAATTATGTGATTTAGATGTCGTTTGGACTATGAAACAATAAAACAAATCTGGGTATGTGCAAGGGGTTAAACCTGGGTACCATCTCCTTTTGGACTTGCAAAATGAAACTTGTTCCATGGACTTGGACTTGTGTAACTAGACTACCTTGACTTAGGGAATTAAACCAGGATGTGTCTAATTGAATTACATCAGTGGACCTTGCCTGTCCCTGAGAAAGATGGGCCCATGAGGATGTGTGTGGGATAGTAGAGCAATCAACAAGATTACTATTAACTATCGCTATCTAATTCTAAGATTGAAACACCTTCTTGATGAGCTACATGGAGCCACCATCTTCTCTAAGATTTATCTTAGAAGTGGCTATTATCAAATTCATATTTTTGAAGGGGATGAGTCGAAGACGGCTTTGAAAACCAAAGAAGGACTTTATGAGTGGCTAGCTATGCCATTTGGTTTGACAAATACACCAAGCACCTCATGAGGCTTATGAACTAAGCTCTAAAGCCCCTCATTAGAGAAATTCCACTTTTTCTCCGCCAAAGTCACCTTCTTGGGATATGTTGTTTGGGCCCAAGGAAGTCATGATGATGAAAGTAAAATCAAAGCCATCCGTAAGTGGCTCGTTTCCACCTCCATTCAACAAATGCGAAGCTTTCATAGTCTAGCCACTTTCTATAGGAGGTTGATGAAGAATTTTAGCACCATTGTTGTTCCCATAGCCGAAGTTCTCAAGGCCAAACGGTTTGAATGAACCGAACAAGCTCAAAGGGCCTTTGAGGAAATCAAGTGCAAGCTTACTAGTGCACCCGTTCTTGCCCTTCCAAGCTTCTCTGAAGTTTTTGAAGTGGAATGTGATGCTTCCAGTGTGGGATAGGGGCTGTCCTATCTCAAGAAAAGAGGCCCGTGGCTTTCTTTAGTGAAAAGTTCAATGATGCAAAGAGAAAGTACTCCACTTATGACAAAGAGTTCTATGCAATTGTGGGTGCTTTGGAGCATTGGCGGCATTACTTGGTAGGAGGAGAGTTCATTCTCCATTCAGATCATGAAGCTCTCAAGTTCATATAAGGGGAGCACAAACTCAACCCAAGGCATGCCAAGTGGGTAGAGTGCTTATAAGCTTTCCATTTTGTGATCCATCAGAAGTCAAGCGAAATGAACATGAGTGCGGATGCTCTATCAAGGAGGTACCTTCTCCTCTGTACTTTGGAGACTAAGGTCCTTGGTTTTGAGTGTGTCAGAGGAATGTATGCCCAAGATGAGGATTTCTAGGAAATCTATGAGAAAGGCATTTCATTTGGAGCATGGGTTCCTCTTCAAAGGAACCTGGCTATGCATACCAAAGTGTGGGTTTAGAGAACTCTTGATTCAAGAGCTCTATGGTGGAGCTTTGGCTGGGCATTTTAGCATTGAGAAGACTTATTCCATGCTAAAGGAGCACTACTATTGGCCAAGGATGCCCAAGTATGTGGAGCATTATGTGAAAAGGTGCGCCACTTGCCAACTTGCCAAAAGTCACCTTCGGCCTCAAGACCTATACTCTGCACTTCCGGTTCCACACGGCCCATGGGTGGATGTTAGCTTGGATTTCATCACAGGATTACCAAGGACACAAATACACAAGGATTCCATCATGGTGGTGTTGGATAGATTATCAAAGATGGCTCACTTTGTGGCTTGTCATACCAAAAATGATGCCTCTCATATTGCTAATTGATACTTCAAAGAGATTGTGCATCTTCACGGAATACCAAGGAGCATGGTCTCGGATTGGGACACCAAGTTCTTGAGTCACTTTTGGCTCACCTTATAGAGAAATCTAGGCACTCATCTAAAGTTTAGTATAACTTGCCACCCACAAAGGGACGGCCACGGAGGTCACCAATCATACTTTGGGAACCTTACATCAGGTTCTGGTCAAGAAAAGCATCAAGGGGTGTGTGAGTTGCTTTGCCATGCCGAGTTTACCTTCAACCGAACACCAAGTAAGGCCACAAGCCTTTCTCCCTTTCAAGTGGTGTGTGCTTCTAATCCAAGAACTCCATTAGACTTGACTCCAATTCCTAATCCAGCTAAGGTTAGTTGGGAGGCCGGCAAGAGGGCCAAGGAAACCCAAGAGCTTCATGCCCAAGTAAAGGAATGGATTGAGAAGTTCAATGAGCAAGCCAAGTCACAAGCCAACAAGCATATAGGGAGTCCATTTTAATCATGGAGAATTGATGTGGATTCACTTAAGGAAGGCGAGATTCCCAAGCAAACGCAAGTCCAAGCTCATGCCAAGGTCAGATGGTCCATTCGAACTGCTTGAGAAAATTGGCCCTAATGCATACAAGGTAGACCTTCCTACTGAGTATGGAGTCTCCACCACCTTTCATGTGGTTGACCTAAGCCTATATTATGAGGAAAATAAAGAGTTTCTAAGTTTGAGGTCAAACTCTAATCAAACTGGGAAGTATAATGGGGACTATCTCAATTACCCTTCTCTAACCTACTAGAGCCCAGCAAGACCAACGAATTCAAGGAAATTTAGGCATTGGTTAGAAACATCATAATTCAGCCCGATAGTAACCTGCCCAATTCAACCAAAAATTAGCCCAATTTTGTTTATCTTTTGGGACTAGCTAATGGGAGGATAATTAACTATAGTAACCACTGTATAAGTTCAAGAAGTTAGCTTTCAGATAAATCAAGTTTCAAGGTATTTGGAGATCATTTGCTAGGTTGACCAGCAACTTCTTTCAGATGGTGCAGTTCTGGCACAAATCCAGCAAAGGGCAGATTCAAGGGGAATTAAGTTAACTTACTAAAGTCCATTCTTTTGGAAACTTTATAGAATGAAAGTATACATAAATATTTATCAAATAAAGTGCCCAAAGGGGGCACAAAGCTCCCCCTTATGTTGCTATTATCTAGCTAAAAGGATAGCAAAATTCCCTTTAACCAATGATACACTAATCGGTACAAGGGTGATGTTTTCTTTAGGTTTCTCATGTACTTTTGGTACAAATGGACTTGTACTAGTGTAATTAGGATGCCTAGAAAGCTTGGCACCTCATTTAGAAGCATCATTAGTCCTAATGAGGTGGCCAAAGGGGGATTAGACTTGCTTTGTACCTAGGGTGGCCGAATTGACCCTCCCCCACTGCCCCTTTGTACATTTGGTTCCCTTAGCTGGTTTTTGAGGATGGAATTGGCTGATTTGCCTCTTTAAAAGCCGGCCACTTCCTTGTTGTTTCACAACTTTGAGTGCATGCAAAAGCTAGAGTCAGAAAACTCTCTCTACTTCTCCTGAAATCCTAGTGTTGTATCATAAGTGTGGCAACCTCAAGTTGGTCCCTAGGTCTTCTTGATTTAACTAAGAAGGTGATTAAGTTCTATAACTTAGTTGAACTAAGAAGATTGCCCAAGTGTGCGTGAACCAAGGTGGGTATTCAAATCACCCTTCCTAGCCTATTTGCATTCTATCATTATTCTTATTTTCTTTTATTCAATCTCCCTACCGTACCCGTTTGCATTTTTCAATCCCTTTTTCATTCTCTTGCATTAGTGTAGCTAGAATACAACAGAAGGAGCTGAGCAAACCCGCTTGAGAAGGAAAAACACCTAGGTGCTTAACCGGGTTCTAGAAGCTCAAAATTAACCCGATTTTCTGCCCTTCTTTCAACCAATCAAAAGTGAGCATGATTTTAATTTCAGGCTATGTGCGGGACTCCTTAGAGTGTGTACAAACCCTCCCTATGAGGAAATCAAGGTTGAACAAAACGCCTTGATCCCTTGACTTGGGATGTACGCGATTGACTTTGAATGCTTGGGCCTGGAAGCTAACATCTTCAGGATCCCAAAAATGCAAAAATAGCAACCTTAAACCACAATGTAGCTTAAGAAATCATATGAACAAGACTGAGAAGATTCTGGCCGTTTAACCCGGTTACATCAGTTTGGCTCTTTTCCACAATTTGAGCCATAGCTTGGACTTTGGAAACAATGGACCTCGTTGGACTCTTAGAACCCTCTTCTA
>NCQV01052005.1:0-23310 GCA_002740545.1 Lophocereus schottii | reverse complement strand
TCCAAGATGGCACATTTCATTCCCTGCAATAAAACCAATGACGCTACACACATTACCGAGCTCCATTTCAAAGAGGTGAAAAGGTTATATGGTATTCCTAAATCCATCATTTCAGATAGCGATACAAAGTTTCTAAGTCATTTTTGGATTACCCTATGGAAGAAGCTTGGTACCAAGTTGCTATTCAGTACCACCTGTCATCCCCAGACTGATGGTCAAACGGAGGTCACTAATCGAACCCTAGTCACTCTCCTAGGGGGTTTGATTAAAACTAATGCTAAGGCCTAGGATTTACTCTTACCACATGCTGAGTTTGCTTACAATAAGGCTCCTAGCAAAGCTATTGGTCTTTCACCATTCAACTTGGTGTATGGGATTGATCCTTTGAGTCCTAATGACCTTACCCCACATCCCCAAGACCAAAAGCCTCATGTTGATGCAGCAACTAGAGTAAAAGAGATTCAAAAACTCCATGAGTTGGTGAAGGCCCGAATTGAGAAGACTAATGCAGCCTATGAATCACACGCCAACAAGCATAGGAGAAAGATTGTTTTTCAACCAGGGGACTTTGTATGGATGCATTTGAGGAAGGAACGATTCCCTTCCAAGAGGAAGAATAAACTCATGCCACGAGCTGAAGGTCCATTTGAAGTCCTAGAAAGGATCAACGACAATGCTTATAAGACTGATGTGGCCGATTTAAGCCCCTTCTATCTGGACTCTTCCCTACCAGATTTGAGGGTCAAATCTTTTCAACAAGGAGAGGATGATGGAGTCCTACCTAGCCAAGACCTTGATCATAAAGAAACAAGTCCAACTCATCCAAGAACAAGGTCCCAAGTAAAGAAGATGGCATATATTTTGCAAGAAGGCAAAATAGCACCCCACGGTTTACCCGGCCTGAAAATGCCCGGTTTTGTGCATCTCATTTCCTAAGCTACGTTGTGGCTTAAGTCTAATATTTTTGCATTTTTGGCATCCTCATGAAGTTAGATTTCAGGTCCAAGCAATGGTTTCGAATCATGCATGCAAGGGGATAGGGGTTCAAGGCATTTTTCCCAAACCGGTCAGATTGGCCCAATTCTGCACGGTTAGAAGTTTTAGTTTAGTTACTATGCTTAAAGTTGTTTTAACCTTAATTTCTTTCTTTGGAAGGTTGGTGCACACCCTAAGGTTTCTCTCCATGGCTTAAAATCCACATCATGATCACTTTTGCTAAGGGAAAACCAAGCCTTAAAACCGGCCATTTTTCTGCCCTCAAATCGGTTCAAGGGGGGCGGTTGTTTTGCTTCATCAGAAGGGTTTGCTCTTTTCAAACATGCTGAGTGGGCACACACTTCAATGCTGGCACACGCCCAAGGCATCCTAGAGAAGAACAACCAATAAGGGAAGGTCTGCAAGAAGATATGTCTCTTGATTCTCACTGGATAACAAGGGAGGTGCATTCTTGCTTCCTATTGGGCAGCCGCAAAGGGATTGCACTTTTCGGCTGTGCACATGCTCTCAAGCTGCCCTCATTAGTTGTTTAAGCTTAAGTATTAGTTAATTAAGTTGTAATAATCATATGTCTTGGTTTCTTTATTAGTTTTGATGTACTTTGATTAGCCTTAAGGATGATTAGTAACCGGTTAGTCTTAACCGGGTTGTATTAGGCTTTAATACCTTTCCTACATGGGAAGGAAAGGTAGAGGTGCTTGTGTGAGTGCTTGCTAGCGTGGACATTTTGCCGAGTATGAAAGACTCACACGGCCAAGGCAAAAAGCACTTCAGTTTTTATGAATGAAAAGTTTAGTAGAGAGCCCTTGAAAGCTTTCTCTCAAATCCTTACTTGCTTATCTTAGTTTAGGCCAAACTAAGTGGTCTTCAAGTGAGTCTTAACCTTGATTAAGTGGTGATTCTGTATCTTGATCAAGATTAAGGGCCTTAAACTCAAAGGTTGGTGGTGACTCTGTATCCAATCCTAGAGTTTAGTTCTATCTTAATCCACTCCATTAGCTTGAATCTTCAAGTTTATCTCTTTCACTTAGTGTAATCCTCATATTCTCTCATCTATCCACCCCTTTTACCTTCATTTCCATCCATTCCGACGAATTCCACCCTGCAAAAAGTCATGAAATCCAACCAGATTTCAAGAACCTTCCAACCGGCCAAAACTAGGCAATTCTAGTTTCGTGGGCAGAACATTGGCACGGTGACGACCGTGCCACATCTGTTCGTGGCTTTCCTTTAAGTTTTAGCCCCCTTTGGTGTGAAGTTGGCTTGGGTCTTCTTTCCCCTTGCACCTTTACATCACCTATGGTAGTTCGTAAAGATTGGAAGATGAGTCAGGTGAACTTTATGATAATCCTAAACACATGCGCAGAAATGCTTCAAATATCTCTAAAGTAAGGTTCTACTAGTCTTGCTTGTTCATATTTTGTATGTGGGATGAAAGACTAAGTATAGATGTTATTAGTGGAGATTAAGAATTTATTAATGTACATTGTGTTTATATGTGACCTATTGCTAAGGTTACTTGGGTAACGTAGTTGATTAAAATTTATGCATATTTTCTTCCAAATAATGTAGATAAAGTCTTTGAAAACCAAAAAGATTTTCATTTTGTTTTTTTTTTGGATATTTTATATAGATTTTGTGGGTATATCTTGTACAAAATCTCACGAGATCTTAGTCGTCTACTAGGAGTAGCCTAGGTATTTAAAGGACTTGTTGCACATGCTAAGTGAAATCATGATTCCTATAAAAGTGAATTAGGATTTTATTTTATTCTCATAAGATTTTAGTTTTGTTTCACTTGGCGATGCGCAAGATTTAGCTGTGTGGATATTTCGCCAACCTGAAATTATGTCATTTTATACAGTTTATTTTATAATATTAGCCCAAAATAAATTAGTAAAGTAGAACTTTAACAACATTTTTGTTTATTTTGTAGGAATTGAAGGAATAAACCCCTTGAGGAAAAAAGAAACTTGAATTACTAAGGTTTTGGATCAAGCACAAGAAAGCAACAAAAAAGGGTAGGAAGAATTTGCTTCAACCAGTGACCCAATCTCATACGCGCTCTGATATGCCTCATCCTAGCCCCCCTCACTCTTTTTCTTTCTAGCGCAGGCATGTTCTTTCCATTAGCCCAGCGCGTGTTCGGCTTAGCATCCTCAGGGCCCTGTCCCACCTTTTAGCACCCTTTTTATCTGCGACACTATGCCTTTTTCATTTGAAGCGCACACATGTTTCCTTCCACTTCTCCTCCTTTCGTTCTCTTACGCGAGGGCTAGCCTATTATTTCCTTTCTCAAACCACGGCCCAATTCCAGGTTGTGGCCAGACATCNCTTCTCCCTTATTTATTTGGTCACACGCATGGCACATGACCAACAATCGTCTCCCCCTGCACTACTTCTTCTTCCCTCTCCTCTTTAAACCCAAAAAACCTAAATTCCCTGTACCATGCTACTACTTCATCTTCCTCCATCGTCTTCATGCCATAAGCAATGCGTCCCTATCATTTCTCTCTCTTCATAATTTACCCTTTCATCATCATCAACATCAAGTTGGTGGTTACAAGCATTAGGCAAGACTTTAATTTGGGTTCTACTGGAGCAATCAAGAGGGACCTTTAGAGGATGTGTTTTTTTGGAGGGGGGGTAAGAGACAAATAGAGTAGGATTACGGGAGAGTATTTTGATCTTGAGTTTGGATTCATTTTTTTAAAGTTCGTGGTCTTTGGTACTTCTTGTTTTCTTTCCTTTCCAGTTTCAATCTGAGTGGATAATATTTTTGTGACGCAATATACCATTGCTCATTGTCCAACATCTTGTAAGGATTTTATTTTATCCAGTTTACAAAAGTTGTGTTAAATTAATGCTGACTTCATTTGTAATTTATTTTAATTGATTTTAGTGAGATCTTTGGAGATCAAATCACGTTCCTCTTGCATTAATCAAGTTCCATTATTTTGCCAATCAGGGGCCAGTTTTGGAAACACTAAGGTTTGAATCAGCGCCATTGGCTTCTGGACAGAATGCATTGATGAATTGGCAATAATTTCTTTAGCGATCAAGAAGGTTTTAAATATATAAAAGGTAGAGAAGAAGCATACAACATGATACAAGAAAAAACTACATCATGAAAAGAAGTCAAATGTAATGATCTTTCCTACTCTCGTGTGTACTTATTATTCATTTGAATATTTGAAAGGGAGAACTATAACAAGTCAGTTGGGGAACTTCCTTCGGTCGCTAGGTAGTGAGAGGCAATGGTTATTGAGTGTGCCAGCTGAAGTTCCTTAGTTGAATAAGTTTGAAACGCTAGATAGTATGTAACGTCAAGGTGGCAATCCAATAAGGATGTACACTTGTGCCGCAACTACACGGTTGTTAGCCGTTGTACTTTAGTGTCGAATCCATAGGGATAGTGTCGAATCTATGCCACTACAACTAAGCCCTAACCCATATTAGCTCGACAAAAAGCATTAAATAAGCAAAATAGAATCATTCAGCTAATAGAAATTGAATCTACCGTAAACATAATTGAATTTAACAACTAACAATAAGCAAGCCAATATAATGATTCAGAAAGCAATAAACTTTAATCAAGAAGAGGAACAAGGAGAGAGAGAGAAAAAAGAGATTACCAACTAATTGAAAGCCTCCTTTTATAATGGTGATAGCCTTCCTTCACTTTACAAATTCTAGTTGGAGTAGGTTTCTTATCCTCCACTTTTGGCCAATATTAGGAAAGGCACTATAATGAGGAAATTGCTTCTAATCTACTTGATTTCCAATTTTCACTTTGTCAGAACTGTTCCAAAATTTGTTTCAATTTGTCTTGCATGCCGAGCAAATGACTTTATATTTCATCGAATCATTATTTCTTATACAAACACACAAAATCCAAATAAAACCCAAAAATAATCTCGATTACGAGTAAACACTAAGTAATTAGAAGCATCTTTTTAGTAATTTTTGGTGACGAAACAAATATCTCACTCCTAGATTTTGCTCGTCCTTGATTAAGACAAAAGAAAAGGCGACCTACCTAGAATAGCTAACTCATTTTTGTAGAAATCATAATTGCATTTCGCACATGAAAAAGTCCTTTAAACCCCTAGGTTCTCCCAAATGGACGAGTGCGGTCTTATGAAAGTTTATAGAAGATACACCCACAAAATCTTTGTAAAACAAAGGATAAAGAGGAAGAAAAATAGAAAACAGAAAAACTTTTCGAACTTTTTTTAATTATAATCAAATATACACACGGTAAAAATTGTACACACATGATCAAAAAATCATTCATGCAACTCAAATATTAGATGACTCACAAGCACAATGTGCATATCAACACTTTTATTCCCCAATAATGACACTTACACATTAGTTTTTCACCCCATAGTACATTAAAATAGTAAATTCATCGTAATGTTTAGTGTGCAAGTGTACTATCGACATAGAAATTAGGCTTACTAGAGTCCGACTCGATCCCACTTAACTATTTTATTGACTTATTGACTTAGGAAGCAAGTCTTCCAAGTAGCAGTATTGCCTGAAGGGTAGCACACCGCAGTGCATGACTGAATGGGACACTTGTGATTCCCGATCATTATTTTTTTATTTTATTTCTCAACCTTTCTTCTATTTTTAATTTTTTTCCTAAATAAAAATGAAAACAAAAGAAAAGACAAGTGGAAGAATCAACAATAGAAACCTAAAACCTAGGACAACGGCGATATATGAATAAGAACTAGACTCAAAATTACAATGGAATAACGACATTAGAACTGGGATATAGAATGACATACTTTAGACTAAGGTTTACCAAGCACATTATACTTATATTCAACATAATACCTAGTCAAATGTTATCAAAGTCAATCAAGGTACCACAATTCTGCAAAATCACACAAAAATATAAAAATTTTTTTTGGTTGCCTTAAAATTTTTCTCTTTTTTTTTCTTTTTCAAAAATTTTTAAGTTTTCCCCACACCAAAATCACACAATGTCCTCACTATGAGAAATGGAGCATCAAAGATAAAAAAATAAAAAAGATGAGGAAAAAACAGATAAAGGGCACTATATACATTATATACATGGAATAAAACAATGACACTAGGTCGGATACTTAATGCATCCGATTACCTTATCACCCCTCATGGATCACTAGGTGGTTAATGGAGTATCAGATAGTCCATCTTATTCAAGATGTCATCCTCTTACTTAGATGTGGTAAAAGGTTGAAGGACCTTATCATAAACCTGTGGATGCATCTCCAACAAGTGTAGGTAAGAGAATATAAATATGAACATAACAATAATGCATAATGTCCTCTTTAGCTTATCAAATTGCTTGGAGTAATCAATAGATAACAAGGCAAGCGTAGCAGAATAATACTCCTAGGCATGTCCTTTAGGTATTAGTAAGGATCAATAGAGGGATTATAACCTTTGTGGTTACCTAGGGGCCTATCAAACTCATTGACATTTCCCTCAAGTTGTTCTTTCTCAGTATCCACAAGACCCAAATCATCATTGGGGTTGGTTATAACATAATCATCCATAGGCTTTACTAATGAGTACTCAAGGAAAGGGGACGGGTGGTGAACAAGTAAAGGGAGCATGAACTAACTCAAGTGATGTATGGGATGTAGGACCAAAAAGCTCAACACTCGTCTGTGACACTTCTACTATAACCTCTTCGCGTGACTTCCTTAAATGAGTCTCCTGAAACATATGGTCCTCCTCATCAGAATTCCACTCATTTTGTGTCTAAACCAATTCTGAAAACTAGTTATATATATTAGCCATCATATGCTGCATTGAATTAAGTGTAATTTCTATATTATTCTCAATTTCAACTCTCAATTGAACATATTGGGAGCACGAGTTAGAGTTATTATCAAAAGCGTAACGTAAGTCAATGTAGAAGGGGCACATTGAGGAATGGAAGTAGGAGGGAACATGGAGTCACAAAATTTTCCTCATAAAATGATATAGCATAAAAGACACATGGATTCGGAAAGGACATTCCAGAAGCACAAATTATATGTTTGAACTCATAAGTATCCTTAGCTGCCTACTGAAGCAAGTCCATAGCCTTGTCAACAGTTTTGGAAAGAAACCCACAATACTATAAAAGAGTTTGAGTCTTAGCATTCACCCCCTCCTTAATTACACTCAAATTCTCCCATTTTCCTACACAGTGACCATATCAAGTAACAAAATTATTCAAGCGGTTAAAATACCTGAAGAACAATTCATGCTCACGTTGGGAGAAGTGTAAAATAGCATCTCTCTGTCAATATTTTTTTCTATTTTTACGGATTTTCAATTTTTTTCGAAAAAGAAAACAAGACGATAACGATTATATCTAAAATAATAAGTAACTAGTCTACTAATAGTAGAAAAAAATAATCATGATATAAAAAAAAGAAAACATAGTGACCTAATTAACTAAGTAATTAATCAAATTAACTAAATAACTAATCAAACAAGAAAAAGATATTAAAAAGTTATGAGATATGAATAGATAACTAAGTGACCAACCTAAACACGAAAATATAACTAATCTACCAATAGAAATTATAAAACTAATAGGATAAGAAATGAAAAGAAAAATAGTGACCCAAATTAAAACCATCATTTCCGGTAATGACATCGAAAAATTGATACGATCCAAAAAAGATGTACACTTATACTGCAACTGCACGATTGTCAGCTGTAGTACTTGAGGGTCGAATCCTCGGGGACAATATCGAATCTATGCCACTACAACTAAAGCCTAACCCATATTAGTTCTACTAAAAGCATTAAATAAGCAAAATGGAATCATTCAACAAATTGAAATTGAATCTAACCTGAACAAAATTGAATTTAACAACTAATAATATGCAAATCAGCATAATAATCAGAAAGGAATAAACTTTAATCAAGAAGAGGAACGAGGAGAGATAGAAAGGAAAGAGATTACCAACTAATTGAAAGTAGAAAGTTAAAGCTGAATTGAGTAGGTTAATAATAACTCAAACTTGAATTAAATCTGAGTACTTGAATAAAGGGTTTTGAGAGAGAATTGAACTAAACCATTCAACTCCTAAAATCTAAACTAAAACCTAAGCTAAGACGGTGAAGAACTGATTAATGAATTGTGTTACCCAAGGCCCCCTTTTATAGTGGTGATGGCCTTCCTTTAGTTTCTAAATTCTAGTTGAAGTAGATTTCTTATTCTCCACTTTTGGATAATATTAGGAAAGTCACCATAACATAGAAATTGCTTCTAATCCACTTCATTTCGAATTTTCACTTGGCTACAACTATTTAATTCTTTTTTTAATTTGTCTTGCATTCCAAGCTAATAGCTTTATATTTCATCAAATTATTATTTCCTACACAAACACACAAAGTTCAAATGAAACCCAAAAATATTCTCAATTACAAGTAAAAACTAGATAATTAGAAGCATCTATTTAGCCACTTTTGGTGCCAAGGATAAAGTCGTTGGTGTGTACTTCTTAAATGAAGAAGAAGAGGAGTCAGTTAAATCCGAAGGGAAGAAATGCTTTAGGCTGTGACTAGCCTTGTTTAGAATGATGAACATCATAAATGTACCTTGTGTTTTGTCCCATTTTGTTTTTACACCTTAATTTTTGTTTATTACTGACATTGTGACTAACCTTCAAGGTTCACTTATCTGACATTAGTGGTGTAAGTTCAAAGTACATTGGAATTTTTACAAAAGGCTTATTTTTTAAGATATTACCCCATTCATTCCCCCTATTAGGGTGATCTAACATTGACTTTTGGGACCTTTAATAGGTATCAAAGTAGGTCCATTCACATTGACTTAACTGTCTTATGGAAAAAGATCATGGCCTTCTTTGGAAATGCTAAAATTGATCAATGACACTCTTTTACTAGACTTCCTGTCTTTCATTATACTCACCTTGCTAATTGGAAAAAACTTATACAAATCTTCATCAAGGACCATGACTACGAGCTTTGGGAAATTATCTCCAAGAGAAATGTTGCACCTATTATGAAGGAAGGACATAAGATTGCTTCAAAGTCCATATCACACCTTACTCATGAAGAGACTGAGAATGTGCTAAAAACTATATAGCCTTGGTCATTTTATTTTGTGGTGTGGATTCTAACGAGTTTTACTCTATGTCTGCTTGTGAAACAACCAAAGAAGTTTAGGACAGATTGGAGACTGCCTATGAAGGGACCAGCCAAGTTTGAGAATCCAAAATAAATCTCTACGTCCATTAATATGAGCTCTTCAGGATGCTACCTGTAGAATCCATCAAGGACATGTATATCCGCTTTATTAAGATAATCAACAACCTCAAGTCCTTCTGAAAAACATACACTAATAAGAAGATGGTGAGATAAGTGATGTAATATCTTGTAAGAACTAAGCAAGGACCCAAAGTTATGACCATTACAGAAGCACAAGATGTGAAGACTCTTAAGTTAGATGATCTTATTGGAAAAATTCTAAATTATAAAATTTATTCGTAAAGAAACTGAAGAGGAGGCACCACAGCAAATACTTGCACTAAGGTCTAATGACATAGAGATGCAACTTGAGGAGTCTGAAAATGATGAAGATGAGTCATTGGCTATGATTGCCAAAGGATTCAAAAAGTATGCTTCAAAATCATCCAGAATTCAAAAGAATTTGAAATGAATCAGCCTCAGAAGGAATGAGTGAAATACTAAAGGTAAATTTGTCTGAAAAGTTGACACCAATCAAAATATTTATTATGACTGTCGATTTCCAGGTCATATGGTCAAGGATCGTCTAAACATCAAGAAGACAAATGATAGAACTAGATTCAAGTCCTAGAAAGCATGCAAAAATGCTGTGGTTGTAATATGGAGTGATAATGGTAGCTTTAAAAGTGAGAGTGGAGGTGAAGAATTAACCAACCTTTGTCTCATGGCTAGAGAAAACACTGGAGAATCTAAAGACATAACATTAGAATATCTCTTTACTTCCACAAAATAGTATCTGGCTCAAGGCCTATTAAAGTGTGTTAAATATGAGCAAGATCATATGTCTAAAATCTTGGCCCACAGAAAGGGAAAAAAATGAGAACTTGAAAGAAATCGTGTGAAAATATACACACCAAAATCAATGTCCTTGAAAAGAAGAAAACTATTTTACAAAATAGGTGTGATGATTCTCATAAGTTTCTCTTAAAACTAAGGATTAGGAGAACTTGGAGAAATTAGTTGGATCCCAATGTATGTCCTTTAATAAGGAGGGTCTCGGATTTAACCCAAATAATAAGAAAAGGTCATACAAACATTTCTTTATTAAAGATACATCATATATGGAATCCCAAAGCTGATCTGGCTCTAAAAATAGTAACATTGGTCACAATTCCCAAAGTCACATTATTTATCAAAGGAAGTACAACTACTTTGGGCATAAGTGTCCAAGTCATTTTAGTCCTAGTAAAGACCACAAGCACTATAGAAAATTCAGTAGGAAATAGACCTCTTACCAAGAATCATACAAATATGGATTCCCAAAGGGTCAATGTCCTCAAAGTTGGATATTGGTCATCTTTGCCTAAATCCTGCTACCAAAGACTGTAGGAATGTTTGAATTTTGTTTGTATAGGTGTGCTTAAAAACAAAGAGTACTCTCTGGTACTTTCACAGTGGGTGTTTAAGACATATAACTAGAGATGTCCCAATGTTTATTAATTTCAAAAACAAAAATCAGGTAAAGTGACCTTTGGAAACATTGGCGAGGTCACGTCCTTGGCATTGGTAAGATTAGTAAGGATTCTACAAATTTTGTTGATAATGTCTATTTGATTGATGGTCTGAGATACAACTTGTTGAGTATGTCATAACTAAGTGATAAGGGCAACCGTGTATGGTTTGATGAATTCTAATATGCTGTTGAAAATGCCAAATCCAAGGATATTATTCTGCATGGTTCGAGATTAGAAAACATTTATCCCATAAATCTTGATCATAACTCTCACATGCATATTTCCTATCTAAAAGCATCCGTTAATAATGCATGGCTTTGACATCATAAATTAAGACATCCTAGGATGTAAACTCTTCGTAAATTAGTCAAGCATGATTGAGTAAGAGGACTAACTCCTTACAAATATAAGAAAAACTGTGTGTAGTGCTTGTGCTAGAGGTGAAAAAGTATATACTTCTTTCAAACCTTTAAAGAGTGTGTCTACCTTAAGATGCTTGGAATTGTTACATAGAGATCGTCATAGACCAATCCGCATTAGAAGTCTGAGAGGAAGTTCACACATATAATTAGTAGTGCATGATTACTCTATATTGACATCGGTAATCTTTTTTTTTAAAAGATAAAAATAGAAGCTCTCAAGGAGTTTCTAAAGTTGTACAGGAAATTACATATATCAAAGAACTTGTAACGCCCCCAAAATGCTAATGATATGATGTATGGAAAACTGCAGTAGAAAAGTTAATGATAGAAGGTGCTACCGCCGTCCTGATAAAGACAAGGCTCACTGAAACCACTTAATTTTGCGAGTCATGTTCAAAATCGTAATATCTATTAAACTGAAACACTCTAAGACCAAAGTCCGTAGTAATATAACTTTAATACAATCGATTTAATTATACGATGTGCTAACTCCCACTCCACACTACACAAGTATATTGAATATAGATCCAACTTAACTCTGAGGTTGATCCCAATATTTAGGCTATGCTGAACCCACTGTGAGCATCTGATGATTCTAAAGGGGCTTACTAAATGGAGAAATATGTGATACTTCATCACCTAAAATGGAAAACATGAAAACAATTTGAAAATATGAACTCAAACTCAGTACATGCATTCCTATATTGTAAAATAAGCATAGAAATACTATTGATAGGCAGCCGCTTTTTGCAATTCATTTAGTTTGTAATAACAATGAAAATGAAAGTAATATGAAATTGAATTGCTCATTATTATCTGGATGCAAACCCATTGCAATGATATGATCTATACATAGGTGTACACCTGCCAATCCGGTCAATAGTTGGCCTAAAGCCGCGCGGATAGATGATGGGCTGACACCCTACATATGATAACTAACGAGGCCACAAGTTAAATGGTGAATCACTGTATAAACTGATTCATCGATAAACTCAATAAGAGTTGTAACTTGATAAATATATTCTGCTTTCTAAAGATACAGGCAATGGATGTACCTTGAGTTTTTAAAAAATGTCATTTGACTTGATAAAAGTTAGTTGTTTCATAAATGTTATCTGACTTGATAAACATGTTCTTACTTGATAATACTTATGCATAATGGGAAACGATAAGTAGGCTTTGACTCTATTTCATAAATGTCATTGTAGGTAAGTGTAGTCAGTAAATAATCCTTGCTCACATACTTGAGTAAGTAAAAGTATGTATAATAGAAATTGAGTAATTAAGTAGTACACATGACATGCTTTTTTCAATATAACTTCAAAACTGAATTGATAAAAGTAATTAAATTCGCCATAAAGTAAATGAAAGTAAAATAGACCACAATGTGCTAAATGAGATTACAAAGGAAAAGGCCTTGATGGTGACAAATGGGAGAGTGGTTTTGGCCTTTTTAGAAATAGGTTGCTGATATGGGTTCAAGGCTCACTGATGTAAAGCTTGGTTCAAGATAACAGCGAGTACACTAGATTGGCTTGATAAATACATTTGATACATTCTAAATTGACGTTTGAGGCTAAGAGAGATATATCTTGGTTTGAAATAGTTTATACTACAATAACTTGGTCTAATAAATATGGTTTCTAAGTCCAAATTCATCCCACTCCCCGTATTTAATTCATAAATCCGTTAGATATAGAATTCCATCCCATTGAGTCATTGAAGTCAATGGAAGTTATTAAGCTCACTAAACTCGGTATTTTCTTTATAAAATTTATAATTAATTCAAAGCTTACAAACAAGCTCCTAAATTGTATACTTGTCTTCTTCTTTCTCATTAGTCAAGCTAAAAGCTCCATGAAAGTCCATGAACATTTATTTGCTCCTTAAATAACCTTTTTTAACCCAAAATATACAAAATAAGTGCATGATCAATCTCACTCAATCTTTATTATTGCTCTTCACACAATTACTCAAAATGCTTCCAAAAATGACCGAACTCAATATACTCAACCAAAATTCATGAAATCTTATAGGAAATTCGAAAATAATATGAAAAATCTGCAATATAATTTTCAGAATTTTCCTCCAAGCATATGTTGTATAGAAATTGCAATAACAGCCCAATTTGCACCCAAAACAGGTCAGTTCACTTCAAAATTTCGTAACTTTCACCCTTAACCTCAACTGGAGACCTAAAACCTGAACATGGACAGATTAAGAAGTCCCAAAAACTTTCATTTACAACACGAAATATGATTCCCCCACTAGGGTTCACAAAATGGGGGTAGAACACAAGTGTGTTAGTTTTGGTCTAACTTGCGCAGTTCTCGTAAAACACCTATAACTTTGTCCACAAAACTTGGATTAATGCAATTCAAAAGGCATTTGAAAGCTAACACATGGCCCTATCTATGTACCAGAAATAATAATTTTTTTAGTAGGCCAATTATTACCAGTTTAATCCCAAATTATGTCCTATTTTCTGAAATTTTCAGCTCTCACTATTTTAGCTTTTCCCTCTCTTTCACACAAATCCTGAACTTAGACCACTCCTTGGAAGCATGTAAACAATATTTGGTCCATTGCAACATCATCCAAAACCGCCACACCCAATTTCACTTCAAAATCAGATCTAATAAAGATCATTGTCCAATTAACTACACACAAAAACCAAGCTTAATGCTAATTTAATCCAAACCATACGTTACTTGAGAAAACCTTAGTTTATAGCAACATGGACTCACTCCAACTCATTTCAAATCACCAAAAACATCATCATAAACACCAATAGGTTAGAAGATGTCCAAATCAAAAATAAAACAATCAAAATCCAACACTTTAGCATTAAGCTTGCACGAACATTATTGCCTTTAAACCTTAGCATGCACCAAGCTCATTTCAATTAATAAAAACATCATAACAACCCTTGATTCAATCAATCCAACATGATCAACAACCATAAATAGAAAAACAAGAATTAAAACCAAAAATCCAAAGAGACAAGTTTAGGGTTATTCACTTTAAACTTAAAGAAAAGTAGAGATGGAGGAGATATTTGATGGTTTGAGAATGGATGATGGTGGTTAGAGCTGCTAGGGTGTTAAGGGAGGTCGGAGGTGGCCGGGAGCTGGCTGGAAACTAGCTGGAACTAGTTGGAACAATGGCTAGGGCTGTGTTGGGCTGCCTGGCCGTGTAGAGAGAGAATAAAAAGAGAGCTTGCTTCCTTTTTTTAAATTTTATGATATTTTGATGATTTCATAACATGGGGGTATACTTATATATGGCTGAATATGTGGCAGAAAAGTGAGACCAAAAGTGGCTTTTTGCTAATCAAAGATTAATGTAAAACATGGCCATTAGTACAGCTAATAGTAAGCAAAGTTTTGGGCCTATTCTTTTACTTGGTTGGAAAATGATCTCAAGCTAATCCTATTCACTTGCTAAAAATTAATCCTTTCAAAAATATCTTTTTATTAATTAAAATTAGGCACAAATGATAGTAATTAAACCAATTTAATTTGGACCAAAATTTGAGCCTAATAGAATTGGGCCATAATTTGGACTCAATGAATTAGGCCAAAATAATGAATTTGGGCCTAAGTTATTGCACAGCTAAAACTTAAAATTTTGTGCCGTTATGGAAATAATTTAACGCTTAATCATAATTATCAACGCCTACTATCGATTCACCTCAAATTTAATCAATCAACGAAGCTTGAATTTCTAATCAATGAAACTTGAATTGTAAAATAGGGCCCTAAGGAAATATCCCCCAACTGGGATGCTTAAATATGATAAATGAACGCAGAAAATTTAGATGATATAAGGTAACTTGGTAAATATATAAATTGAGTGTAATTGAATCAATAACCATGATTTGGTTAAACCAATAACCATGAGTAATTAAATTAATAAACATGATTAATTACATAAATATATATGATTTAAATAAATAAAATATAGTTTAGGGTTGGCCATTATAGCCTTCCCCCTTAAAGAGTTTCGTCATTGAAACTTATGATTTTGATCATGTATGCAATGCCACCTTAAGCATGGATAGTTGGTTTTCGCTGCTTCCCTCTAAAAAGGTATGACCAGCCCAAAGTGCATAGCTGCTTAATCCTACGGTTGAGTATCTAGACCCTTAGTTACTTCACTAGCTCGATTACTCTCAATGGTTCTTCTAGCTTACTCTAATACCGCTAGACATTGTTTAAGATTATGCCCTTATCAAAATGTCTTCATTTGATATTCCTAATGCACCATATGATATTTCCTCATCAGAATAGTCTAAGATCTACTCTAAGTTTGAATTAGATGCTAGAATAAACATGGCCAGAGATGAAAATGATGAAATTGGTAGTCAAGTGAGTCATTAGGAACAGAAGAAATAGACAATAAGGGTAGAAAAGATTTATAAAGGAGGGATTAATATGGGGTGGTTAGAATAAAGATAACCATAAGTGTATTATGAATTGTGAAATATAATGCCACCAGAATTGTGGTTTACAAATATGGATCATAAAGGGCCCAATAAATAATCATCCAAGGAGAAAGATGGCCCGATTATACTTGGTTTTAACTGAGGAATTGAAAATAAGATGACAAGAAACTAAGCTTAAACTAGGTGACTTTATAGCCACAAGCAACAAGATAAGTGCAATGGATTAATAGGACAGGCAATGTGCAATAAATAAATAGATAAATTAGATAAGCAAAGTGCAATAGATATACAGATAGATTGGATAAGCAAAGTGTAATAGATAGATAAATGGATTGGACGAGCAAAGTGCCAATGGATAGATAAATAGATTGAGCAAGCTACAAAAGGAACATGCCTTTACTCATATGATGTTAATTCGAGTACAACAATAAGATTAAAGAGAGAATGCAGAAGTTTGTTTATTATAATGTAAGATATACGAGTGGGAGTTGAAGTTCAAAACAAAGAGAGTAAGGGGATTATGACAGTCGTAATTGCCAGTACGAATGAAAGTTAAATTGGATTATGAACTCAGAACAAGTTATATGAGCTTATCATTATGAAGAAATGAGATGTAAGGTAGATGTGTGAATCGGCTCCCAGTGCAATGAATTATAACTCATGATCATGAAATAAAGAAGGGGAAGGTCGAGAGCACTAGAATGTTGACAACGATATAAGGTCAGACAAAAATGTATTGCACATTTAACAATGGGTTTGCAAAGACATGGAAGATCACAGTAATAGGAACTACAGGGTTAAAATACAACGGAGATTACACGATATTGGATAATATCAAGTTTTGAAGATGAGATAATCAAATGATTTCAAGAATTACTGTAAAAGGGCATTCTTGCAAAAGATAAACTGTGGTCACATGGTTTAGTGTGATATCCGGACCTCAAATCATTCCTGAAAAAGACTTTTGTTGATGGTAGTTAATCCCATAAATAATTTATTCAAGGTATAGAGCACGTCCTTTTGATATGATCTTGTTTAACTCTTTATACGCAGTATACAACCATGAGGTTCTGCCTTCCTTCTTCACACATACAAAATTGGGGCCTACCAACGGTGACACACTTGGTCAAATAACTCCCTTCTGTAAGAACTCATCTTACTAAATCTTTAGTCCTTGAACTCTACTGGGGGTCATATGATAGAGGCTCTGAAAATGGATTGAGCACTTAGAACTAGGTTGATATGCAAATAGTTGTGAAAGCCCTTAGATGAAACATCTCCAGATTCACAGACCATAATTATAGATATGTATATATCGAATGTGGCTGCCGCATCACTAATATTTAATGCATTACTAACATGATAACTTATTTGCTTGCACATTGTAATTAGGGCAGAAATAAGGTTTTTCTTCCCACGATCCATAGAAATATGCGTCTAGTCTTTCCTTATTTCTTAAGCTAACCTTAAGATTTTTACAAGTAATCTTCTATAAGTACACAGTCAGTTCATCCGCGTAACGATGACAAGGTTTGTCAATCGAACTAGATTGAATGCCCAATGAATATGGTTCCAGCAATACTAATAAAGGCAGATTTATAAAAGATAACACATTTAATTACTTACTAGTCTCAGTAAATTTAAAAGACAGGGGGACGATCTAAAATGTAAAGAGATGTAACAACACCATGAACCCTTACAAAGATTTTTTTTTATTGGTGGTAAAGGACTGGAATGTAAGCTAAATAAATGAGAGTATGAAGATTTGTAATGGAAGAGGTAAGGAATATAAATGACCTGTATATATAAGACATGCAGTTTATTCATGATGGTCATGATAGTAAAGTAAACGAACGATGTTATGAAGTTTAGAGGGAGTATTAAGTATTGAAGCTGAAGAAATTTAACAGATTACCAAAGAGGAATTTAAAAAATCATACGGTACCCGTATGTGAGTAAATTGATGAAGATGAGGGTCAACGCCACCAGAAGGGAAATTTTATTCATCTCGTGTTTGAAAGGCTAATACGTCAAGATGAAGGAGTCAGTCTTATGACTGAACATGATGGAATCCATCAATAAGACATTCTACAGTAAATGGAAGTCTTGGGTAGGAATATAAATCTTAAAACTACTAGCAGAAGGAAATAGCACAAATTGTTGTTTATCATTAACAAGATAGGTTGTACTGCTAAAGAAAGCATTGCCAGAATAACTTGAGTAATAACATGCAGTCACGACCATAGGGTAGCATGCCAATATGACGTTACGGTGCTATAGAAACATGAATAATATGAATCCATTTAATTGAAAGGGCAGTCAATGACTGGCTTTGAAGCAACCAAAGGCTTTGCAAGCAATAAATGAATAGTGACAAAATAGAAGCAAGGGGTTAAAGTAGGTGACAGTAAAAATAGGAACATAGTGATGACTGAACTGTAAGTATAATTGGTCAAATATGCTTAGAAAGAACTGCAAATCACACAGTAATGCATACCGGGGGTCATTATAGGCTCCATTATGGAAACAGAGAATTAAACAGTTAGGATTATCAGGGTTTGAATTGCCTATAACAAAGGTTTCTCTGACATGTTTAAAGGACCCCCCACAGACCACATATGAGATTTTTCATAAACACTCCATTATAAATCAAGAGAGTGTTGATGGCAAAGAAATGATACCTTTGAAAAATTCATGGTAACTAGGGCAAAAATAAGTCAATCACAGGAAGCAATGGGAGCATTGCTGATGTAAGGCCGTAGTGTCAAGACTAGATAATTCCTATACATGGCAACTTAATCTTACTTGTTCCAGACATATAATGCCAAGTAGCACACCATAAGCTACTAATTGTTATCACCATACATAAGACGTCATTATAATGTTCATCTCATACTGGGTCACCTCAAAGATATTACCCTACAAGGCATTTCCTCCTCTAGAGGTTTACATCTAACTTGACACTGTATTAATCCCTCAAGAAGTTGCAAATGGCATCCCCACATCAGGTCTTAACCATCACTGCACTCAAGATCAAATATATTAACACTCCTCAATAAAACTCTCAAATCTTGGGGTAAAATGGACAGAGTTATGCCTAAAAACTGACTAAAATCCAACTTAAAACCTTACAATAGATACCTAAAATAGAGAGAAACACTTCAATAGCTCAATGGCCACATGTCGGAGTTCACAACTCAACGGGTCACACACACGAAGTGCACTATTGCAAAATTTAAACAAATGAAAGAAATGAAACATATAATGCAACTCTCATATAAATGCGAGCATGCCATACTAGCAGGTGACCCAAATGGTTCCACACTCCACTTTCCTAACACTCGAATATTAGGATATTACCAAATGATTGAGTCACCCAAATAGAAATGGTTCCTCCATATATGGCTGTACATATGAACTTATAGTCAATAGTGCATTTAACTGGTCCAACATAACTTATACACACCTTGATAGCTCACTTATAAACACTTGATAGCTCACAGTGGCCATTAATACTTTAGCTATGATGCCAAATCTGTGATGCCCCCAAAATGCTAATGACAAGATTTATGAAAAACTGTAGTGGAAAACTTAATGATAGAAGGCGCTATCGCTGTCCTGATAAAGACAAGGCTCACTGAAACCACTTAATCATGTGGCTCATGTTCATAATCACAATGTCTATTAAACTGAAACACTCCAAGACTAAAGTCCACAATAATCCAACTTCAATACAATTGATTTAATCATACCATGTGCTAACTCGCACTTCATACTACACAAGTATATTGAATATAGACCCAAATTGACCCTGACGTCGTTCCCATCATTTAGGCTATGCTGAATCAACTATGAGCATTTGATAACTTCCAAAAGGGCTTGCTAAATGGGGACAAATGTGATACTTTATCACCTAAAATGGAAAACATGAAAACAATTTAAAAATGTGTGCTAAACCTCAGTACATGCATTTCTGCATTGTAAAATGGGCGTATGAACACTGTTGATGAGTACCTGCTTTTTGCAATTCATTTAGTTCGCAATAACAATGAAAATGAAAGTAACATGAAACTAAATTGCTCATTATAATCTAGATGTGAACCCCTTGTAATGATATTATATATACATAGGTGTACACCTATCAATCCGATAAGAATTGGCCTAATGCCGCGCGGGTAAATGATGAACTTACGCCCTATAGATGATAACTGACTGGGTCATAAGTTAAATGGCAAATCACTATATAAATTGATTCGTTAATAAACTCAATAAGAGTTGTAACATGATAAACATGTCCTGCTTTCTGAAGATACAGGTAATGAACGTACCTTGAGCCTTTAAAAAATGTCATCTGACCTGATAAATATGCTTTGACTTGATAACACTTATGCATAATGAGGAACAATAAGTATACCTCGATTCTATTTCATAAATGTCATTGCAGGTATGTGTAGTTAGTAAATGATCTTTGCTCACATATTTGAGTAAGTAAAAGTATGTGTAATAGAAATTGAGTGATAAAATGGTATACATGACTTGAGTATTTCAATATAACTTCAAAATTTAATTGATGAAAGTAATTAAATTGGATATAAAGTAAATAAAAGTAAAATAGACCATAATGAGCCAAATGAGATTACAAAGGAAAAGGCCTTGATGGTTAAAAATGGGTTGGTGGTTTTAGCCTTTTTAGAAATAGGTTGCTGATACGGATTTAAGGCTCGCTGATGTATAGCTTAGTTCAATATAACAGTGAGTACACTAGATTGACTTGATAAATACATTTGATACATTCTCAATTGAGTAAGTAATAGTGTTTTGAGGCCAAGAGAGATATATCTTGATTCAAAATAGCGTAAACTGCAATAGGTATGATAAACATGGTTTCTGAGTCAAAAATTCTCCCCACTTCCCATATTTCATTCATAAATCCATTAGTTATAGAATCCCATCCCATTGAGTCATTGAGCACAATGCATGCTAGTAAGCTCACTAAACTTGGTATTTTCTTTGTAAAATCCATAATTGATTCAAAGCTCATACACAAGGTCCCAAATTGTATACTTGTCTTCTTCTTTCTCATTAATCAAGCCAAAAGCTCCACGAAAGTCCATGAATGTTCATTTCCTCTTGAAATGACCTTACTTAGCCGTAAACACACAAAATGAGTGGATGATCAATCTTACTCAATTTTTATTATTGCTCTTTCCACAATTACTTAAAATGCTAACAAAAATCACCAAACTCAATATACTCAACCAAAATTCATGAAATCTTATCAAAAATTTGAAAATAATATGAAAAATTTGCAGCAAAATTTTCAAAATTTTCCTCTAAGCATACGTTGCGCAAAAATTACAATTTGCACCAAAGCGGGTCTTTTCACTTCAAAAATTCATACCTTTCACCCTTAACCTCAAATGGAGACCTAAGACCCTAATATGGAAAGATTAAGAAGTCCCAAAAACTTTCATTTACAAAACAAAACATGATTCTCATACCAGGGTTCCCAAAACGGAGGTAGAACACAAGTATGTCAGTTTTGGTCTAACCTATGCAGTTCTTATAAAACACCCCTAACTTTGTCCATAGAACTCGGATTAAGGCAATTCGAAAGGCATTTGAAAGCTAACACATAGACCTATCTACCCACCAAAAATATAATTTTTCAGTGGGCCGATTATTACCAGTTTAATGCCAAAGTATGGCCCATTTTCTGAAATTTTCAACCCTTACTGTTTTAACTTTCCCCTCTCTTTTCACACAAATCCTTAACTTAAACCATTCCTTAAAAGTATGTAAACAAGCTTTGGTGCATCCCAACATCATATAGAACCACCACACTCAATTTCACTTCATAATCATATCCAATAAAGATCTTTTTTGAATCAAATACACACATAAACCAAGCTTAACACTAATTTAATCCAAACCATACATTACTTGCTAAAACCATAGTTTATGGCCAACTTGAACTCACTCTAACACATTTCAAATGACCAGAAACATCATCATGAACACCAATATGTTGGAAGATGAACAAATCAAAAATAAAACGATCAAAATCTAACACTTTAACATTAAGCTTGCTTGAACATGATTGCCCTTAAACCCTGGTGTGCTCCACGCTTATTTAATTCACTAAAAACATCGTAATAACCCTTGATTCTATCAATCCAACATGATCAATAATCGTAAATAGTAAAACAACAATCAAAACCAAAATTCTAAAGAGACAAGTTTAGGGTTATTCACTTTAAACTTGAAGAAAAGTACCGATGGAGGAGATATTTGATGGTTTGAGGATGGACGATGGTGGCTAGGGTGCTGGGGGAGGTTGGAGGTGGCCGAAAGCTGGTTGAAAACTTGCCAAAATTAGCCAGAACAGTGGTTGGGGCTGTGCTAGGCTGCCTGGCCGCATAGAGAGAGAGAAGAAAAAGAGAGCATGCTTTCTTTTTTTTTATTTTGTGTATTTTGATGATTTCATAGCATGGGGGTATACTTATGTATGGCTGAATATGTGGCTAAACATTGAGACCAAAAGTGGCTTTTTGCTAATCAAAGATTAATGCAAAACATAGCCATTTGTAAGGCTAATAGCAAGGTAAGTTTTAGGCCTATTCTTTTACTTGGTTGGAAAATGATCTCAAGCTAATTATATTCACTTGGCTGAAAATTAATCCTTTCTAAAATATCTTTTTGCTAATTAAAATTAGGCACAAATGATGGTAATTAAATCAATTTAATTGCACTAAAATTTGCGGGCTAAAATTTGAGCCCATTAGAATTTGGCCATAATTTGGGCCTAATGAATTGTGCCATAATAATGAATTCAGGCCCAAGTTTTTGCATAGCTAAAACTTAAAATTTTGTAACGTTATGGAAAATAATTTAACTCTTAATCATAATTACCGAGGTTTACTATCGATTCACCTGAAATTTAATCAATCGATGAAACTTGAATTTCCAATCAATGAAACTTGAATTTCCAATGAATGAAACTTGAATTGCAAAATGGGACCCAAATGAAATATCTCCCAACCAGGATGCTTAAATATGATAAATAAACGCGGAAACTTTAGATGACATAAGGTAATCCGGTAAATATATAAATTCAGTGTAATTGAATTAATAACCATGATTTGATTAAACCAATAACCATGAGCGATTAAATCAATAAACATGATTAAGTAAATAAATAAATGTGATTTAAATAAATAAATATGGGTTAAGGTTAGGTTACTACAGAACTTGTCAGTGGTTGCTATCGGAATTAACCAAGGAAGAGAATTTGATCAAGGCATGTTCATTGGTTACTCTAACAAAAACGACATTTTCCGTAACTTTTCATGATAATGGACACCAAAGCAAAATCGAGTTGGTGAGAGGAAGAATTGCACATTGGAGGACATGGCCAAAACATCAATATGTGAACATATTCTTCCAAAGTCCTTATGTGCTGAGGTGGTTGACACTACAAGTTATATACTTAATAGCTTCCTCATTCGACCACTCCTCGAAAAGACACTATATAAATTGTTCAAAGGTATTTGCGCCAAAAATATGCTATTTATACAGTACCCTTATACTTAATTTATGCTCAAAATAATTATTACTTTTAGATTTTCATTTGATTTTATTTGATTTTGTAGGTGTTGAATAAATTAAAAAAAAAGCAAGGCAAAAACCAAAACAAATGTCCTCATTCTTTCCCTTT
>NCQV01051931.1:3211-26166 GCA_002740545.1 Lophocereus schottii | reverse complement strand
ACACACACACACACACACACACACTGTCACACACACACACAGGTATTAAAAAATAATGAGCATGTGTCATGTCTTAAAATAATTTAAATTGATTAATTGGGTTAGTTCAATTGATTAATTTAATTATTTTGCCCAAAAGACTATCAAATTTCGAACCTAGTCGACTGCCAAGACATCAGGTTCAACAAACTCTCAAGTCATCAGGTCAAGTTCAAGGGCCATTCGTTAACCTAAGAAGACTATTAATCCACAAATCCTAGAAGAAAGGAAAGGTTTCTCTCTGTAAATATAGCTTTACACCCTGATTCAAAAAGAATAAATTCTCTCAAAAAAGACTCTATAGAAGTAGATGATAAGCAGGTCGAAATATGTTGTTTACTCTAGAGATTTAATCATCCATTTAATTAAGATTCAAGCTATTCTAGACCTCGATCAAATTACAAATCAGAGACTAAATCTGAAGAGTTAAATTTGTTCTTTTGTGTCAAACATACTTACATAGATTATACCCATTCTTTGACTATAATATAAAATTGAATTTGTTCCATATTTCTTGTCTTAATTCGATTTAGACTCAAAATTTGTTGTTGTGAATTTCTACCACGTTCTGTGGGAGCTCTCTGCCTCACATCCCCTTCTCTTAAAAAAACAAAAACCCAAACTTTCGACCACTTCTCTGCAAAGAGGATATGGCAACAAGAAGTGCCACCTCTCTACCGTTGAAGGAAAAGTTTGGATCTTGACATCAAAGATCCATCAACTCTGACACCACCTCTGGTAAGCAACTGCATTCACTTGCCAATACTGACTCCGACATGCATGATACAGTTAGTAGAACTCCATCTATTGGCCCTCTTAAGGGAAATCAGTTCCAGAGTTAAAGATGAAGCCTTAGTTTCCATGTTTAGAAGTGGAAGATTACTACAGCAGCAACTCCCCTGTGCCATCACCAAGGAAAGTGGTCTTTTCACAACATGTAGTCGAATTATCAATTACTGTATTCTTGATTGCTATGATGATAGGAGCTGTTAACCTTGATGAAGAGTTAGAAAGCATATAGGACAAGTTGAAAGACTCTCTAACAAGAGTGTAGAAAAGGATGCAATCATGTGCCAAGAAGTGCATATTGCTAAGTTGATGGTGAAGCTAAGAAAAAGGCCACATGCATCATCCAAAAAAGGCGCAAACAGCAAGCAAGAAAAAAAAGGGTCCAATCCAAGTGAAGCTTCTAAGGATGATGACAGTTCGAAGAAGGCAAACAAGTCCTAGAATGAATCATCTTTAAGGTCAATGACTGTTGAACAAATCCAGGAGTTGATTACAAATGCCATCAAAACTCAACTTGGGGTCAACTCATAGAAGAGTCATTTTTACACCAAATCTTGCACGAAGGTCGATGCTTTTTCTACACCTTATAGTTACCAGCCTTCCAAATTAAACCAATTTGATGGGAAAGATAACCCAAAACAACATGTTGCACACTTCGTTAAGACGTTTAACAACACCAGCACCAGCTCTTGTAAAGTAAGTTTCATTGTAAGGATCATTTATCTGAGGTTTCTGCTATGGAGATGTGTGCTCAGGGCGTGTAGTGAGACTTACTTTTCAAAAGCTACTTCTGAAGCAAGGATAGACAAAGGTGACTTTAAGAAAAATTATAAGTCCTCTGAGAGCACCGATAAGAGATGCTGAAAGAAAGTTCTCGACATTGAAGAAGCTTCAAGAAAAGAGGACGTATTCCCTAAATTGGATATTCAGGAATGTTGGGTGATTTGTTGGAAAAGGGGATTATCAAGTAACCTACACTGAAACGCCGTGATGAGGGAGGTAAGACTAATGACCCAAAGGATTATCAATATCACAGGATCATCAACCACCTTCTCAAGGAGCACATTATGCTCAAGGAGCACATTATGCAAGTGGCCAAGGATGGAACAATCATCCTACACTTGGATAAAGCAACTGAAATCAACCATATGGCAGCTAGGTGTGAACATTGTCCATCCCCGTAGCAACATAAAGCTTCCCAACAAGCCCTTAAAGGAAGACCTAACTTAGATCATTCTCTAAGAGAGGGGCTAGTTGCAATACAATTTGGAAGCCTGGAACTAATCTTACTTTCACTAGTGGTTCCCTCATCATTGATAGAAGAAAATCTCATACAGAACGTCCTTGCCATAGATGACGAAGGACTGACGTTTGTCACTAGATAGAGGCCCAGGAAGCAAAGACATATCTGACCACCTCCACTCTATTGAAGAAAGAGACAAGGCAGAAAGACACACCCTATATGCACCAGGGGAAGAAGAAGTCCAATGATCCTAAGAAGCATAGAGTCCAACCAGCTAATCTCTTTAAACAAAAATCTTTGCCCCGTTTGACACTGGAAGAATTCTTTCTAAAGGATTTCTTTAAGAAGGTTGCAGTAAACATGGTCTCATGCTCTGAGCTTGAAGATGAGGATGATGAGGAAGATGAACAAATAGATTCTCCAAAACCATCCCCTTCTAATACCGATGATAAAGTCCTTGTTGTCCTAGAAGCGTTGCCAACGTGCATGAGTTGGAAGCATATTTTCCATTTTCTTGAAGCGATGCACGACCAGATTGTGGTCACCAGACACCATGCAAAGTCGTACGCTGACAAGATGATAGACATCAATGAACATGCAAGGCTCACAACTTAATGCACCATTTGCAAGACAACCTATGTCATTTACTGATGATGATCTATTGCTTAGGTCTAAACCCCACAAAGATACATTGTTCATCACTGGCAATATTAGGGGTAAAAAGTCAAGCGTACCTTGGTAGATGGTGGTTTAACAATCAACATCTTGCTTAAGTCTACTATAAGCGACCTAGGGATTACCATCAACGAACTCTCTAAGAGTGAAATGATGATATCGGGTTTCGACATGGAAGGTTAATGTGCCGTCGACACGAACCACCTTGAGTTGGGAACAGGTGATCTATCCACAACATCTGTCCTCCATATGATCGATCGATTTTAAAACATCATACAAGTTATCACTTGAACAACCTTGGCTTTATGCCCATAGATTGGTGGTAGCAACTTTGCACCAATGCCTCAAGTAGTACCGGGTTCGACGAAAGGAAATAAATGCTGATGGTAAACCATTTACAATGACTAAATCTTATTTTGCTGATGCAAGATTCTTCGAGAAAGGTGCTAGTTTGAAAGAAACAATGCCAGCTACCATTTCCTCCACTAGCAAAAGAAGCATAAAGGTTTCCTAAGATACTCATCTAGCACCAAATGTGGGCACTGATGATAATGTCAGACAAGAGCAATAGTGTGAGAAGGAAAGAAGGCAGGCAATGGTGACTCCCCTTATTAGAGAAGCAATTGTCATAACAAGTCCTGCATCACTGTTCTTTAGGTGCATTCCTAAATCCCATCAGAAGGATGGGGAATCAGCATTTAGCGAATGTACAGCTGTTGAAGGCACAACTAAGGCTGTTAGCAAATTCAAAGAGACTAATTGGCATGTATTCAATGATGAAGGTGCACTTCCAACTCATAAAACAAGACTAAGGAAAATGCCTAAAGGTTCTCTTTCAAGTTTCATTGCTTCTTCTAAGGGCTCATTTTAAGAAGAGGGTGATTTATCGAGGTGTTGCACCAAAGATGGATTTGACCGAAATGCATACAAGATAAAGAAGAAATCTGGCTATAACTTCAATAAACCAACATATTTAGGACACGACATTAAAGCTAAGCCCTATGGCATCAATGAAACACAAATGAAAATACAGAGCATAGGGTGGCATAACAATTCTAAAAGTTAGCCTCGAACATGCGCCATCTCAACCTATTTGAATCTCAAGGCGACTTAATGGCAAGTAGACTCTTATTTAATACATTATAGTAGAGGAGACTAATAAAAGTGATGAGGAAGATATTAACAACAAACCAAAATCTTCTGTCCTTAAGAGATTGTAGCCTTCTACTTCACAATAGCGCCCTTCTGTGTTGAACGGAGTATGAAAAGGCAAGACTCTATAGTCAATCATTTTCCAAAGATTAAAAGTCGACACACAATATAAGCATCCGATCTTCACCAGGATTAAGTTAATCGAGGAGTCATCGAGCTTGTCACGACCACTAGAGAGGGGCTCGACATTTGTTCATCTTGGTGAAATAAATAAAGTCCAAAGCTCCATCCCATCCCATGTAAAACACTTATCAACTCTAGATGTGAAGACATATTGTTTAGTAAGAGTGAAGAGGCTTGCAGTAGTTTTCACAAGCCATAGGGTTCATCCTAGCCCAAATAAGAATGTCATATAAGATGAATAAGCTTCATCCAATCACATTACAGTTCAAGGAGTTGATGACTCAAATTCTAAAATAGAACTCACTAAAACTCTCGAGAGACTAGAAGATGAGAGACAAGCCATAGTTGGTGAGCTCAAAGAGTTAAATCTTAGAACCCTAGAGGTGTTACAGCTACATACGTTAGCTCTTTGCTTACACCTGAAGAAGAAAAGTACTTTGATCTTCTCTTTGGATATAAAGAGGTGTTTGCATGGAGCTATCAAGAGATGTCTGGATTGGACCCTAAGGTTGTTGTCCATCGCTTGTCCATTAGAAAGGGTGCCACCTTAAAAGCAGTTACAATGGCATTTTTGCCCTGAGCTAACACTTAAAATCGAAAAGAAGCTAACAAATTCATAGAAGATGGATTCAATCAGGCGGTGAACTATGCAATGTGGACAACCAACATTGTTCCATTAAGAAAAAAAATAGCTAACTCTGCAATTGCATATATTTCTGGGATCTCAATGATGCCTGCCCCAAGGATGATTTTTCATTGCCTATGATAGAACTCATGATTGATTCCAAAATAAGACATGAAGCATTGTCCTTTATGGATTGCATAGCAGGGTCCAATCAAATTCAGATAGTGTTAGAAGATTAGGAGGCCACAGCTTTTTGCATGACCAAAGGTATATTTTGGTATAAAGTGATGCCTTTTACTTTGAAAAATACAGGGGCTATATACAAAAGGACGATCCAAACCATATTTGAGGATACGTTACACAAAATTGTGGAGTTTTATGTTGATGATCTAGTGGTCAAATGAAAAAGAGGTTAGACCACTTACACGATCTCTGACAAATCTTTCAGAGATTATGAAGGTGCCAACTCAAAATGAATCCACTTAAGTGTGCATTTGGGGTTAATTTTAGCAAGTTCTTAGGCTTTGTCATTTGTTATTCGACATCGAGGAATTAAAATTGACCAAGCTAAAGTCAAAGCTATTTAGGACATACCTGAGCCAAAAATCTAAAAAAGCTACGCAGTTTACAATAGAACTTGGCATACATCAGAAGGTTCATATCAAAGTTGGCTAGTTGTTGTCATCCTTTTAGCCACCTTTTGAGGAAAGGGTTTCCTTTTGAATGGGATGAATCACGTAAAATGCTTTTAAAAGTGTCAAGAAATATTTGTAAAGTTCATAAGTTCTAGGAGCTCCAATTCTTGGGACGTCTTTAATACTCTACATTGCCACTTAAGAGACATCACTAGGTGTATTATGTGCCCAAAACATGAGGAAGGAAAAAGAAAAAGCTCTTTAATACTTGACTTGAATAGTGGTTGGAGCTGAACTAAATTACTTTCTAATCGAAAAGGTATTATGTTCACTGTGCAAAAGTTGAAGCATTACATGCAAGCTCACATAGTGCGAGTTGTCCCCTAGGCTGACCTAATTAACTATATCTTGCCAAGATCCATTTTAAGTAGATGACTAGCAAAGTGACTATTATCTTAGACCAATATGACCTTATCTACGTGCCACAAAAAGCCATTACAAGGCAGGCGCTACTAGATGTTACAGTGATTTACAATTGGTTAGTAAAGACTTAGATGTTACAGTGATTCACAATTGGTCAATAATCAACTTCTCAAGGGCTAAGGTTAACAAAGAGGATTTGGTCTAATATCATAAGCAGGCAGTTCAAATCTTGGATATGTTAGATATAGTTAAGTTATAACACATTCCTTTAAGTGCCAACAAGATGGTTAACATGCTTACAAATCTTGCAGCCACTTTGGCATTAGGGAAGAAGAGGATATGACCATTCTAATTTATGATAAATGGGTGGTCACGCCTTCAGAAGATTAATTTGCAGGAAATCAATGCACTCTCTTTTTATAAGGTTGAAAAAGAAGATTGGCATTAGCCGTTGATTGATCACCTAATGAACAGGAAGTTGCCAAGGGATGTGAGGCATAAGATAGAAATCCAAAGAAAATTTTCATGTTTTCTCTACTATAATGAGACTCTATATCGACACTCCTTTCTTGGCCTTTAGTTGAGGTTCTCAGGGAAAGACGAACCGTAACAAGTAACGGAGGAAGCTGAGTCAGGTGTATGTGGTGCACATGAGTGAGGACCTAAGTTGTGTGATTGTATCAAAAGAATGGGCTATTATTGGCCTATCATTCTGCATGGCTATATTGACTATGTAAAAAGATATGACACATGTCATTTTTATGCCAACTTTATACATCAACCTCCGAAACCACTTCATTCAACTCCAGCTTCTTGGCCTTTAAGGTGTGGGGGCTTGTTGTCGTAGAGCCCCTTACTCCTAAGTCTTTTGTTATTCATTTGTTCATCCTAGCATGCCATCAATTATTTCTTTAAGTCAGCAAAGGCGATCGCACTAAAAGAAATCAAGAAGGAGAATGTTGCCAATTTTATTTGAACGCGGATCACCTATTAATATGGTATGCTTTGATATATGGTCACTGATAATGACAAACCATTCTTCAACGAGCGGATGACTAGCCTCTGTAACAAATTTAAGTTTGCTTAACATAAATCTGCATTGTACCATGCACCTACAAATGGCTTTGCAAAAGCTTTTAAAGCATTGTATAACTTCCTAAAAAAGGTGGTGGCGAAATCCAAGTGGGACTGGCATAAAAGACTTGAAGAAGCACTTTGGGCTGATCGAACCACATATAAGATGACTTATAGTTAACCCTCTATGCTCTCATGTGTGGTGTAGAAATTTTCCTGCCTTTGGAAATTCAAATTCCATCACTCCGAATCACCATGTAAGAAGGCTTGAGTGAGGATGAAAACTACAAGCTTTGTCTAGCTGAGTTGAAGTCTCAAGATAAAAAAGGGATTCATGGACAACAAAAGATGGAGTGTTATCAAGCACACTAAAAAGGTTCAACCACACTCATTTCAGGCTGGCGATCAAGTGCGTGTGGTTAAGGTACAGTGTAAGTTCACCCCTAAATGTGAACGCTCTTACATTGTTCGTGAAGTCTACTTGAATGGTGCTTACAAGATAGTTGACATAAAAGGAGTTCGAGTAGGGCTGATAAATGGTAAATTCCTGAAGTGCTAGTTCCTTTAAAAAATGCTTGTAAGCTCCTACACATGAGAATAAATTGCTCACTCATTAAATAAAAAAACTTCTTTATACCACTCTTGGCCCGTAAGAGTATAAACTGTGAACGGCAGAACAAATAACTAAAGCATTGTTTGTTGAACTACATCATAATTTGATCTCATTTTGAAATTACAGTTTCCTATGCCTATGCAAGTAGCTTGGTAAGTAAAATTATCAAGTGCAGTCAGATAAAACACAAGGAACAGATGAAGAAGTGACAAAAATGTTGTTATTGCACAAATGATATTAAGAATTCACTAACGTGAACAATCTAAGTGTAACTACAACATACTAAGTAGTTTAATCAAACAACGCTCATCCATTTAGAGTGGCTATGACTTCTCATGGTTGAGAAGAGTTCTAACTCTAGGACATTCTACTCGTGTTCGTTTAACTTCTCAACTTTTTTAGTGACAAATTGGATATGACGGCTTCAACGTTAGCTAGAACTTATTGTTTCTCAATAGCTTGTTTCTCGATGGTTGTCACTAATGTTTATTTGGCTTTAACATCACTTCAAAGTTGTTGTTCCTCCTCACAAGCAATACAAATCACTTGTTCTAGTTCAATTATCTTTTAAGTTGCACCTTTATGCGCCTCCTTGATGGCATCTAGTTGTCCCTGCACCAAAATAAGATGAGATTGCATTTGGTTAAATTGTTCAATGCTAGTAGCTTTCTCGGTGCCTAAGCTTTCTGGTTGGCAAAGTGTCAAAGCCCCTTGTCTTAGTGCCAAGTATGCATATACACTACTCACATAATGAAAGGATAAAAAAACTAGGTGGCAATTAAACTTGATATGGGGAAGCATATGATGTTGAAGTGAAATTTTCTACTTGCAGCATTAAAAAGTTTGGGTTCCACAAAATGTGGATTTAATGGATCAAAGAATGTATTTTAATTGTTTCCTACTATGTTATTAAAAATGATGCTTGTAGATTCTTCAAGCCAACTACAGGTATTCATCTAGGAGATACTTTATGCCCTTTTTTGTTTATCATTTGTATGGAGGTATTAACAAGGGCTCCTTTGAAGGCACTTGATAAAAAGAAATGTAGGATTGGTTAAAAAAACTCACCTAAAGCTGCCAAAATACCTTGTTTGCTGTTTGCGGACAATAATCTTGTTTTCTATGGAACTAATCCTAAATCCTATTGTGAAAACAATACTCTACTGAGTAATTTCTACCACAACTGCTGGCTAACTTATTAATTTCCACAAATCTTCATTGACTTTCTCCAAGAATGCCTCTGCTTATAATAAGCAAATTGTGTTATCCATCTTCAATATAACACACCAGGAAAGTGTTGTTAAGTAACTTAGATGCATACTTTTAAGGGAAGGCAAAAAATAGAGACTTTTTCAGAATTCGTTAATCGCACCGTTGGCAAATTACAATCCTGGAAAACAAAATAGGTTTCTAAAGTAGGAAGTGTAGCACTTATTCAAGCAAACTTAGAATCAATGCTAGCTCATGCAATGTAATGTTTCAAGCTTCCTGCTTTAACAAACTACCAAATTGAAAAATTTAGTTCAAATTTTTTTCGAATAATCCAATGAAATTAAAGGACCATCCATGGTTTCTTCGGATAGGATATGCCAACCTAAAAGTGCAGGGGACCTTGGATTAAAAAAAAGTTGAAGCAATTAATAGTGCATTTATGAGTAAGCTAATCTGGAAACTATTTCATGATCAGAGTCTTTAGGTAGACCAGAGGCATGCAAAATACCTCATCAATGAGGAACTCCTTGCTGCAAAACCAAAATATGAAATTCTTGTGCCTGGAAATGTTTATTTAAAAATTGATGTCAGTTTCGGAAAGGCATTAGATGGGAAACTAATAATGGAGAAAGAATTAATTTCATGTTAGACAATTGGTGTGTTGATGATTATTTAGTCAATATGCTTAAAATAGTTGGTCATTCCCTTATGGATATGTCACTTATGGGATCACATTTCCTGACAAAGAGTACGGAATGGGATGTTGCTACATTTAGTTCACTTGTAGATACATCTCATCTATAGTTGATCATTGCAAGGCCTTCAGCTTGTCACGCTATCCTCGATTTAATGTGTTAGGGACTCTTGGGAAACAGTTAGTTCTCGACCAAGATAGCAACATGGGCTGCACATGAATTAGATACTATGAGCACCCCTTCCTGGGAACAAAAATGAATTTGGAAGTTGGACATAATGCCTAAGTTGAAGGTTTTCTCTGTAAACTGTGTCATGATTCACTTCCAACTAGCTAGAGGAGCATAGAGTACAATAGGTATGAATTCCTTTATGCCCTTTTAGTCATTCAGATATTGAAAGCACAAACCATCTATTTCTACCTTGTCAGACTACCCAAAATATCTGGAATCTAGAAAAGTCCCATGATTGGTTGAATACCAATTTTCTTTACACCCCACAAAAGGGATTGTTACACATGCTACTCTATGTTAGAACAACTTCTCCTTCTGTGACATAGATAGAATCGTTGCTCTTTTATGGAGTATATGAAAAATGTGAAATAGCGTAGTGTTTCGTAATGAAACACCCAATGTAAGAATAACTTTGATAATAGCCAAAATAGCAAATGCAGAATAGTAGATGAGACATAAACTCACATATTTGTTTTTCACCCACCAACACCAGCCGTCTCATCCAACCAAAAGAAGAAATACTGGGTAGCCTAGAGAAAACCACAAGGTGGATTTGTCAAAATTAACTTTAATGGATCCAAATCGAGTCAAGTTATAGTAAGAGGGTTCATCATCTGTAATTAGTGGGGGGATTCACCTAAGCAGCTGCTTTCAACCTGGTTGCAGCATCAGTCTTAGCTGTGAAAGCAACAACAATGAGAAATTGAATCAAAGCTGCAATTCAAGTAGGATTTACTAATGCTCGTATTGATGGAGACAATAAAATTCTCATACAAGCAGTTCAAAGATATATTCAACCACTATGTGAAATCAAAGTGCTATTACAGGGTATTCATTTTTATATTTAGTCACATACCAATGTTGTTATTCATTATATATTTTGGCAAGGTAACTGTACAACTGACTAGCTGACAAAAGCAGGGCTTTCATTACAGTCTACAATAGTGTGGACTATGATGCCGCATAAGCATTTATTCATTATCTTCTGTGAGAATAATTTAGGGAGAACCCTTGAGAGAAGGCTGTCTAGATTGTATTGCTTACCTTTCTTACAAAATAAGTAAAAGATTAAAAAATTCCATGCCTGCCGATCTTCAAAATATAATAAAAAATAGCAGATGCAAGATTTTTTTTGTTTTAAGCAAACAAATAAGGATCATCATACCTTACAAAAACCTATGCATGGATAATAATTTCTTGCAGTGGCGATATTTCATCTCCCATATGTGCTTGTTGAGTTCTGTAGCAAATTAAAATATGGACAGATTCTAGTCTGCAACCGTTGGCTTCAAGTGCAATACCATACCTTCAACTACTTCTTACTTGTGACAATGTACCTTATTCTCCTACTGATGAATTTCGTAAAGACAAGTGACGTTCTACAGAACAGTGATATTCTCAGACATATCATTGGAAATTCAGGTTTTTAGGAAAATTGCTTTCCAACCAAATGCACCCTTAATATTCTTAGGCAAGGCACAAATGCTGGTTTATATAGCCACTCTCAGAAATTAGAAATGCTGGTTGACTTGAGTTAAGATCCACACACACTTGCATGCATGGGTAGACCCAGTGTTCAAATTTTGGGGTGTCAAGCTATACTATACAGCACAACTAATATTTGTCTAATTTGCGCTCTAATTTTTTAATTCATATGACAAAATATAATGGTAGTGTTGCATTAAATCTACAACAGATTTCAAACTCACCAAATTCCATCTTTTATCTCCCAAGATCGATTTTCAAATTCACAAGTTCATCAAAATTGACACCGGTTTGACTATTTGTAAAATGGTATTAGCGTAATTGTTTGACTCAAAATTGACTAGGATTGCTAAATTGGACACAATAGCTTGGAAAGAACGATTATAAATTTAAAAAAGAATATTTTTACCATTGATATAAAGATAAAGCCTTTTATAATGTTTTCTTTCCAGGTTGATGTCAATGTAAAATAAATTTTAATTTTAATCTTTTTTTTTTTTACTGACATATCAAGTTACAAGCAAATACCAAATCTTTCATTTATGCAAGGTGAAGGAATTAATTAAATATTAAATGCTAAACTTGATGGTAAAAATCTTATGTGTCTTAATTAAGAAAAGGCCACACAAATTGCAATTACGCAAAGTCGAACACACAATGCCCCCCAAAACAGGCAAAATCCACACACCTCACAGCACTTCCACACTCCAGGATTATTACTACATTTGCAAACTTTAACTCATATTTATTAACATATGTATTCTAATTTTAAAAAGGCTAGGAAACCACATGTTTCTTAAAACTCAAACACACAACCTATTCCCCCTCCCCAAATAATGTCCAAGCACCTCACACCACTCAACCACTAAGCATTTACTAATATATTTCCAAACTAGATAATATATATAGGTTTTTCTTATTTTTCCCATAAATTCCAGTATTTTAAATTTTTTCTCCAAAAAACTGGGGTGTCAATTAACACCCTTTACATTCACATTGCTCCGCCCATATTTGCACAGTAAGGTAGGAAGTTGATTTTCTGATTAAAAAGTCCGCCATTAATTGCACTTAATTAGGTGATTGCAGAACACAGTAGGAAGATTTTTTTAGTATTTCGGAAAGGTCAACGGTGTATCATGGCCCCAAATAGTATAATTGTGCTTGTATATTAGACTCCTAGAAGATAGGTAATTCACAAGATCCACTCATTTATGCAATGGGTTGTCTTTTGGAATTTTTAGGAGACTGGCAGAAGCTCTTCTTGAGGTGGCGACAATGGTCGCTTATGCATGTGATTATAAGGACCACCTTGCATATTGACACTCTCTCTTACATAATGCGAACATCATCATTCAAGTATTCTTCATATACGATATTTTTTAGGGCTGGTAAAAATTTGGCTCTGGTCCATTCGAGTTTGAATAAATCGGATATTTGGATAAAAACTTCATATCCAAATCCTACCCGGATTATAAATCGGACATTCTGGTCAGATTCGGACCCAAACCCGAGTGTCCGGTGTCTGGATCGGTTGTCCGAATGTCCGAATTTGTGAAATGATTTTCGGACAGTCCAATCAAAGATTTGCTTGACCGAGCTTGAACCCGATTTTTCAATGTCTGAACTCGCTTGTCCAAAGTTGTTTTTATAAAATTTTCTAGATAATTTGGACTAAAATTACATATAAATGTAGTTGTCCAATGTCCAGACCCGATTGTCCGATTGTCTGAATTTGCCTGAACTCGAAATAGTTCAAAATTTTGGACAACCCGATCCCGAATGTCCAAACTCGAACCTAACCCGGATTTAAATTTGGATATGTTCGATTAAAAGAATTTAAATTCTGACATAAATTTTGCGACCATACCCGATATTTTTGTGTCAGACGAATTCGAGTAATCGGGTCGGATAGATTTTTGCTAGCTCTACTATTTTTTTCCCCAGTTGCGACTGACATACTACCTATTTTCAGAAAGGAGGAAAGTTAGGGGCTAAATCACATTTGAATCCCGAATTCCCGGCAAATTATATCATACAACCGGGTGGACAACTCAATTGTCCAACTGGGCCCACCAACAGAGGTTTTGAGTCATCCAACTACCAAGCCCTGACCCTTTAAAAAAAAAAAATTCAAGCTCCACAATTTTTTGAAATCGCGGTTTGTATTCTCTCCATTGTTCGATTACTCTTCGGTGTTTCGATTGTTTCAGTGTTCAGCAATTATTGAACGGTTTTGGTTTGATCTTAACATCGTTATTGATGTTGAATCTTCATCAAGCGGGAATTGTTCGTCAAGTTGATAGTGTTTTTCCGATTTCTGTTTTTGTTTTCGGGATTGGAAGTTATGTTCGTTAGTTTTGCATTTTGATGAGTTAATTCCGAGATTTTTGAACTGGATTGCATTCGTTGTATGTAAATTTTGGTTTGTACATGTGAGAAACGATAACTCACCGTTATGAGTTATGTGCTTACTAAACATAGTCGTTGGTCACTAAAGTATACATTTAGCTCACCATAAAAAAATATATTGCCCTGTGCTGCAGAACATTTTTTGCTTACTAAAAGAAACGTTTGGCTCACTAGGATTGATCTGTATGCTCATCGATGTTGCATTATAGCTCACCATAAATGTTATGGTTGTTTTTCCAGATGATATTTTCATTGTTGCTATATATATATGAGAAATAACAGCTTACCAATATGAGTTATGTGCTTACTAAATATAGTCGTTGACTCACTAAAGAAATACATTTAACTTAATTTATTAAGCTTGTATTCAGCAATCATAAATTAGTTCTTTATTCACCAAATGTAATCACCATAATTAGTCTTATGCCTAAAGGGAAAACAATAGCTTACTATCAGTATAGCTCATTATAAAAAATCTATTGCCTTGCACTATAGAGTATTTTTGGTCACTAACACAAGCGTTTGGCTAAGTAGAATGAAGATTGTGCTCACGAATTATGCGTTATAGTTCACCACAAAAATAATGTTGTTTTTGCAGATGATACTTCATTTTTCATATCTACATTAGATCGTTCTATTGCTAAGGCTGTTGATATTGATGATTATATTAGAATTTTGAGTAATCCTATTAGTGTTTCAAAAGGGAAAGACGCATTCGTAAGCTATATTATATATTTAATGAGCAATACAATGTTAGTAAGAAACATTTATATTATCTTTTATTATGATATAAGCATGTTCATATTATACATTTTTAATCACTATAATACAAAGATAATCCAAATCAATAAAAATATGTCATAGCTCACTAAATATAAGTCGCAGTTCACTAAAAGGCGAATATATCATACCTTAGAATATGAACAAAATAGTACATGTGCTAACTAAAATTATGTACTATATTCTTTGTTCAATTATTTTTTATTATGAATGATTAGTATTCCATGCTAAATCATGTTGGTAACAAAATACATTTTATAGCTCACCAAGTATCTATTATGGCTCACTAAATAAATAACATAGCTCACTAAAACGAATAGTATAGATAGCTAGCAAATAATGTTGTCAAGTTCTTGGATTATATTATAGCTCAATCATTTTTTACTATGACATAAGGTGTTTGTATTATATTTTATGAATATAATAGAAATGCAATTAATTAATTGAATGTAATCCAACTCACTAAATGTATGTCATAGCTTACTAAATATATGCCATAGCTCACTAAATATATGTCATAGCTCCCTAAAAAAATATATAGACAACTAAAATATAGTTTAATAAGTTTTACATGCACAATAACATTTCTTTTTAGTACAATCGCACATTTTAATAAGTTATATAGTATTTTTACTAAGTGAAATATAGGGTACATAAGATACGTTGGTTTGATCTATCCACTCACTAAAACTGTATCTCAGCTCACTACGTATTGTAGTGAGCTATACATTTTTAGTAAGCTGAAGTTCGATTGTACAATTGCTTCTGTACAACCGGTTGTATGATATAATAACTTAATAAATAAATATTACTAAAAAAATATAAACAACTAGAATATATTTTAGTGAGTTTCGTATTGACAATAACATCTTTTTTTGGGTACAATAGCACATTTAATAAGTTATATAGTATTTTTACTAAGTGAAACTTGGGTACATAAGATACAATAGTTTTGGTATATCGGCTCACTAAAAGTACGTACTAGCTCACTAAAACTGTGTCTTAGCTCACTAAAATATTTTAGTGAGCTATACATTATTTTTAGTGAGCGAAACTGGATGCACAACAGCATATTTTAGTGAGTTATAAGATATTTTTAGTGAGATGAAATCCGGCAGTTTATTTTATTTTTGTACGTAACGCGCCTTATGGGGAATTTGTAGACCCGATTGTACAATTGCATTTGTACAACCGGATGGATGATATACTATCTGCAAATTCGCACTCAATAAGGTCTTAATTTAATGAGGTCTTAACCTAATGGTACATTAAATTTTGAGTTCAAATCTCCGCTCCATCCATCTTGTATTTACAGTGCGTATATGATTTTTTTAACTCATCAGAACTCAAAACAACATTTGTTACCCATTTTACGGCCAACGTACTACCTATTTTTAGAACGGATTGGAGGAAAGTAAGTAGGTAATTGATGAATGGATCCCAACCAATAGGCTCTCAACTTAATATTTAAGATTGAGGTTTTGGGCACATTATAAGTTTCATGCTTAATATTCTCCGCTCTAATCATATTATGATTAAATTGTGCTGTTGTTTACAACTTATTTGAACCTAAAAAGGAAAAAAAAATGTTATATGAATCCATATAAAATGACAAGTCCCATACGGGCAATGGCGAAGGCATCTGCAATTTACTAATATTATAAGCTACAAGAAGTTACAAACATAATATAACGGTGGCGCCACGGGCAACTACATCTGATAGCAGATTGTAGCCCTCTCAGCATTTGTTAGATTATATTGATCTCTTGTAAATGTTGATGTGTTCACAACTTTTCATTGGGGCATCAAAAGGCCTAAAAGTCATACAATCTTTATTTTTGACATTTACTTTTATCCTCTGTAAGGGTGATTTCAGGTATATTTTAATTTATGATCTTTAATGTAAATCTTAATTATGTAAAAATGATACTGATAAAATCTATAAATAATGACAAATGCCAGTTTGCACGCATTCTTTGAGTGTTTTACTCCCCGTAACGTCACAATATAGTCAAAGAAAAGGCAAGAATTTTGATATTTTCAATCATTAATGTCACAGTAAAATAGGGCTTGAACTTTTTGATTTGAATTATCAAGCAAAACATGTTTAAGTTGACCTACGAACGTATAAATAAGTGGTGTAGTTTCCTAGTGAGGACTACTTTGAGGGTGGGGCGTACTTTTTGCGTGTAATCTCTTAACCTAGCTATTTTATAAGTTTATTTTACCATCTATATAGAAAAAAAAAAAAGTATAAATCAGTGGAAAGAGACAGAAAAAATAAGTGGCTTCTGTTATGACAAGAAAGATAACATACCCTTGTCTTCATATTGCAGGCAAGAAGACGATGGTCGTTGTTACTCGGTGAATTAGGGTAAAGGAATCACAAGCATCACAAATTCACAACCCCATAATTTGTCCAATCACGTGAACCCCTTTCGGCAGTATCTACTAGTTACTAGCCAAAAAATGTCCATGCTTCTCCATTCTACTATATATAGTCGCTAATGCCATGAAAACATGACCAAATGAAGAGCCATTTAGAGCACATCTGTCGTCAAACTCTCCAACATGAATATTCTCCCCATCTTCATCGTTGCTCTCTTTGCTTCCTTCTCCCATGTCAACGCAGGGGACTTCTGCGTTGGCGATTTGAGCCTCCCGGCTGGACCAGCCGGCTACTCATGCAAGAGTGTTGCCAAAGTCACCGTGAATGACTTTGTTTACAACGGCTTGGCTGCCGCTGGCAACACTTCAAACCTTATCAAAGCGGCTGTGACACCGGCATTTGCTGCTCAATTTCCCGGCCTAAATGGCTTGGGTATCTCCTTGGCCCGGCTTGACATAGCCGTGGAAGGAGTTGTCCCAATGCACACCCACCCTGCCGCATCTGAGGTCCTCTTGGTGGTCCAAGGGACCATATGTGCTGGCTTTATTTCCTCGGCTAATAAAGTGTACTTCAAGGAATTGAAGAAGGGCGACATTATGATTTTTCCCCAAGGACTGCTTCACTTCCAGATCAACTCCGGCAAAGGAAAAGCCGTTGCTTTCGTTAGCTTCAGCAGCGTGGATCCTGGCCTCCAAATCCTTGATTTTGCCCTCTTTGCAAACGACCTACCATCCAGCATTGTTGAGAAGGCTACCTTCTTGGATGATGCCCAGGTGAAGAAGCTCAAGGGTGTCCTTGGTGGCAAGAATTAGTGTCTCTTTTGTTGAAGTCTAACTTGATTAGTTGTGATTGAATTCACTCTGTGTGTCATGTTGTTCAATATTTAATAGGGGGGAAGGGGAGCAAAGACAAAATAGGAGATAAAAAGCAGGAAGTTCTCCCTTGTCGAATGTTGAAAAACTGTTATGTTGGTTCTTTGTATTTTGGGCTTTGTGCATCCCTTTGAGTAAATGTTCTTTTTTTTAATTTTTCCGTGAACACCAAAAAGACGACGATAAAAATTAAGCTAATCATACCACTAAAAAACATATCAATTAGAAGCATAATCAATATTACAACCCGTAATTCTTATATAACAATCATCATAGTGCGAAAGGTCTGTATAAAGTGTAGTAACAACACTTTTTCAACGTGGGTGATGATACATATATTGAGACAAGATAATTCTAAATGTCTTTTTCAACCAAATTAATGTGTTTTATGATTTGAAATCATCAATTATTTTCAATAATTACGATAAATTATGAACTGTAAAGCTAGCTTTACTGTTAGTCGACTATTAGTATGTACTTGCAGGTACAAAATGATATTCTAATTGGATCAACTTTCCCCACAAAAACATCTCATATGTGTAGTTTTATAAATGTGAAATTTTATGAATAAAAAGATAAGTCATACACAACATATTAGTTGCACTATGTTTCTTAATCATATAATATTTTCCTTCGGTTTAATACGTGATTATATGATTTTTTAATTAAAACTATCTTGCAGTAAGACATTTATCATTTTACTTGATATTTGCCCTGCTCTTCCTCATTTCTTCAAAATTAAACTTTTTTAATTTTGGTACATTTTATTAGCACCACTTTGTGAAAGTTATACTGCTCAGAATATAGATTTAGTATTTTCTCATGAGGATGGAGCTTGTTTTTTTTTTTAAAAAAAATTTGACTGCAAAAGAGGGGCCCAATGAAAGTATTATTACTTCCTACTTATATTACGGGCCAAGTGGCACATACATTATCCGCATGCAATAAATTTCTTATCGCCCTAGGAGAGATTCGAAAGAGAAAACAATAGCATCATTCCCTGTTTGTTCGTAAATTAGCCAATTTATCTACTACTTGGATCCGTTTCTCGTAACCAATGGAATAGCGTAACTTTATGAGTTTCAGAACAAATTTTCCCTTCTCTGCCTATTGCTAAGGAATCATCAACTATATTTTAGATATCTGTCCTAGATATTATTCTAACTTATGTTTCCTGTATGTGTAATTGAGTTGGACTCTTCCATGACTTAAACACCAAGTAGCACACGGCTAGGGTCAGACAAAGGAGGTTGCTAGCTTGTACTATAAGAACATGACCACTTGTATCAAGCAGACATTAATACATACGCTTGTCTCATGATTGATCAAAATCTCAAAACCACATATATAGACTTTTTCATGGTATTAGAGATGTGGACAACAAAATTGTGATTGACCCTCACTGGCTCTATTACCTACATCCATCAGAAGAGTTGGGAGTGGCAATTACACCCGTTGTTTTTAATAGAAAGAATTATGATTTGTGACAACAAGCAGTTCGAACTACTTTGAAATCTAAAATAAACTATGGTTCATTGAAGGAACCATAACAAGGCCAAGTTTGAAAGAGAGAGAATATCGTACTGAATGCAATGCTTAGAAGATGGTCAATTCGATGACTTGCTCTTGGATTATCAACGTAATTGACCCAAAAATTCGCACAAGCATCGCCTATGTTGAAACTGCACCGGTCATGTGGGAAAATTTACGAAAGAGATATGCGGTGGCTAATACTCCTAAAATCCACCAATTTAAAGCCGATATAGCAGCGTGTAAACAAGAAGGATTACATGTGGCGGAATTCTACTCCAAACTCATGGGTATGTGGAGTGAATTAAGTAACTACATTAAAATACCCAAATGTACTTGTGGAAAGTGCAGATGTAACGTTGGGAGTAAAGTGGTAAAGATGGTAGAGGAAGAACAAACACATCAATTTCTCATGGGGCTTAACGATGATACGTATGCCAATGTTCGAAGCTAAGTCTTGGCACTCGATCTACTTCCATCTCTCGATCGAATTTTTAATATGGTATGATAAGAAGAAAATCACAAATGACTTATGATGGGTCGAGATCAATGAGTCGAGAATATGGTTGCCTTCATTGTCAAGGAAAACTCGGCCATGATGGATAGACCCACGTACAAGCATTGCGGATGTCGAGGACATGAGGAAGATGGATGCTTTGAGATCATAGGGTATCCTCCAAATTGGGGAACCCGAGGGCGTGGTGGAGGAGGTCGGGGTAGAGGAGGAGCATGAATAAGTTTCGGGCATGAAGTGCAAGCAGTGCAACAGTAAACCTAGGGCAAGGCCCAGTCGAGAATGGAGCTTCCAACAGCGGCCCAGGTGATCCCAGTCCAGTGGAAATACCCAATCTGAGGCCAAAATAGGTTCAAATGCTTCTCATCCTTATTAAGACATCGAAACCCAGCTATGAAAAATTTTTACGTAATTTTGCTTGGACTTTTGACAGTGGAGCGTCATGTCACATGACTAGAGGCCCAAACGTGATGCAAGAGGCGGAGCAAATTTTAGCAATTTCGAATGGCTTGCTGAATAAAACACACACTATTATTGCTAAGAAAGAGGGATCCATAACAATGGGACAATGGATCAAATTAAATAAAGTTCTCTATCTTCTGTCACTTAGATGTAATCTTATTTTAATTACAAAATTATGTAAGGAGCTAAGCTGTACTGTGACATTTTCTGATGATTTTTGTATATTGCAAGACCGTACTTTGAGGACTCCAATTGGTATAGGTGAGTAGCGAGGAGGAGTTTATCACTTCAAAGACGAGTTATTGGAGAAGCATCAAGTCAATGCAGTCATTACAGTCAATTTATGGCACAAGCGACTGGGACATCCATATCATGAAGTCTTGTCCATATTACCAAATTGATTTATAAAGTTAAAGATGATGTGTGTGAAACTTGTCATCGTGCAAAGCAAACTCGAGTTCGTTTTCCTATAAGCTCTACTAAAGTTGAGTGTGTTTTTGACCTTACTCATTGCGATATTTGGGGGCCTTATAGAGAAGCATCATCTTGTGGAGTCCATTATTTTCTCACAATAGTGGATGAATCAAGTTGGGCTACTTGGGTCTGTTTGATAATTGATTGCGCCAACGCCAGCCAACTTTTGAAAGATTTCTTTATCATGGCCTAAAATTAATTATGGGCCAATGTTAAAATTTTATGAAGCGATAATGGGTCAGAATTCACCTCCAAACCCATGCAACGATTCTACCATGAACACAGAATTTTGGTAAAAAGTGGTTGTGTTAACATACCGTAACAAAACGGTAGGGTTGAGAGAAAACATATATAGATATGTCCTGAATGTGGCTCAGGCTCTTCTTTTTTAGGCCAACCTGCCCATGAACTTTTGGGTGAATCTGTGCTTATGGCCATCCACTTAGTTAATATAAAGCCTAGCACATTATTGAACAGGAAAACATCATATGAGATTCTTTGTCGTCAAACACCCTCATATGATCACATCAAAGTATTTGGCACCTTATGTTTTGCACACCACAAGAAAAGCAAAGACAAATTTGCTCATAGAAGAAGGAGGTATTTGTTTGTGGGTTACCCCTTTGGCCAAAAGGGACAAAAAGTGTTTGATTTACAAACACATGAATATTTTGTGAACCGAGATGCTATCTTTCACGGAAGTATTTTCCCCTTTGAGGTGATGGCACAACATAGTGGGGGTGTTTGATTGCTGGATTTTTCATTGGCTTTTTGATACAAAATGACTTTTTGGAAGCTTTTTGCAGTTTTGGCACGGTCAAAAAAGTCAACTTGATGTTTGGTAAATAACTTTTTGTAATAGCTGTTTTAGCCCAAAAAGCAATTTTGTAAAAGCTAAGTTGTGTATCTTTTTATAAATGGCTATTTGTATGAATGACAAAAATGCCTAATGCTTTATTAAAATTACAAGGCATGCCATTAGTAAATCCAAAACCCTAATTCTAGTCATTTAAAAATACAACGCACACCATGCGTAGCTAACATGAGTAGCTTTTTGGATTGATGCAAGTTATTAGTGACATTTGATATTACGTTTGTTTGAACGTAATTTGATGAAGATCAAATAATTTGAAATTTAGACAAATTTTAATTTGTGAAAGACAAAGAAAAAGCTCTTGAAAAGATTAAATTAGATAAAAAAAATCATATAAATTTCAATTCACAACAGAAAAAAGAAATCCTTAAATGAATAATAAAATAAGGTTATAAGATGTATGTATCACATGAATACATATAAATTGAAAAGAAATAAGATAAATAACGAATACAAAATATGTAGGATTAATATGAAAATAAGGTTCCAAGCATTGAATTAATTTTTACATATGACATAAATTTATTATTTTAGAAAATAAAATGGTCAATAAATAAAAAATCATGTTCACCTACAAAGTAATGTAGAGAAATGGCATAAATGAAATTTTAACAAACAACCTTTTCGAAAATAACTAATTTTATCAAACATTTTGTTTAGAAATAACTAATTCAAACAACTAATGCAAACAGTTAATTCAAACATCTAACATCAAACAACTAATAGAAATAACTAAGTCAAACATGTCCAGTGACCTGCAAAATTTTTCCCAAAAATTTTGAGATCATATTCCTAAATCACTTGATGAGGAAGCCCTTCTTCCTACCATGATTAGAACCCCAGCGTCAATTCCTGAATTCTGGGCCTCCCATGATCAATATTAGGGGGAGCCCATCCATACCTCATGTGGATGACAACTGGGACACGGAATTGGGTTTGCAACAACCTAGCTCCACAGCACTTTGTGCCCAACTTGGAAGCGATACTAGGCCAAGCCCAGAACGGGAGAATCCCTGGTCCAGTAGCAGCGGACAAATCAGGTTCGCTGTCCCACCAGCCCAAACCATGCCTAAACCATGCTGACTCTGCTTGTTCCAGCACGCCAACACCAGCCCCATCAGACGCAGCCCAAGCCACAAGCAGGCCTGCCCTCGTGCTATGCTGATTATTTATGTTATAGCGCCCGACCCAATGACCCTCACAATCTAGCACTCTCCTTTCTCGACAACTCACCCCACAAAAGAGTTTCAGGTACACGTTATCCTATAGCAAATTATATCACAACTAATAGTTTTTCCGCATACTATCAAAATTTCTTAGCTGTTACAACAAGGGTCATTGAGCTCAAATCTTTTCAAGATGCAGTGCGAGATCCTAAGTGGTGCGCGGCCATAGCCAAGGAAATTGATGCCTTATAGAAAAATGAGACTTGGTCGATCGACGAACTCCCCCAAGGCAAGAAGCCCATCAGTTGTAAATAGGTCTATTGAGTGAAATACAATGTCGATGGTAGCATTCAATGCTACAAGGTGCTATTGGTGATTCATGGCAACCATCTTGTTGAAGGATTGGACTAT
>NCQV01051900.1:0-13781 GCA_002740545.1 Lophocereus schottii | reverse complement strand
ATCAATAGTAGCAATAATAATCTCTTGTATTTAATGAAATTATAGTTCTCAAAACCACATTGATAATAATTTAACTCATACAGTTACTAAAAATACGAATTTAGAACATAAAAAAACAAAAAAAAAGGAAATTTAGTTAGCTTAACGGAAAACGAAAACGCGGGGTCTTACAAAAAGTACTTGTGTAATGTTTTCTGCCATTTGATAGACTCTTGGTTGTTTTTACCATTTATTTAAATGTTGTATGAACTGTGTCATTAGGCTTTTCTTAATTTTGGATGTTTTTAATGGCCATCTTGCCTTATGAGACCTTATAGATAAAATGGATACAACCTTCTATGGGGATGATCATGACATGATGAGTTGGATGCTGGGTAAGTGGTTCAACACTCGTAAGTTGCTGCACATTGAGGATAATCACTAGTATATTTCTACCATGGTGTAAAGTAGAGTGGTAGGCTACTTATTCAAATATTTATCATATCTTTGTCATTTTACTTGTCTCTTATATGTTCTGGTAATGGGCCTCGTTTCTAGGATCTTAACTTTCTAAAGGCATATGGATTTGTTCAGAAGACCCATACTGCCTATCAGGAGCCTCACACATGAAGGCAACAAGCTTATAACAGGTGCAGGCTTCTATATATTTGTGAAGCTGTGCAAGGACTTGAAGGCCTTCAACCGAGTTCTAATCTGGGGCCTTTTTGGAGCATTTATAAGACATGTCAATAGGTCTCGCTTGTTGATGGGAGGTACATAGTCGCTCCTCATGATTTTTTGTGTGCTAATAGGGATTGGTTTTGAAAGTAGCACGTTAAGGTATGATGCATCTCTAAAGCCAGATTGGGCCAAACTAGTGAAATATTTTTAAGCCTAATGTTGTTGAATGTGGGTGTAAAGCTATAGGATCCCTTTTCATTACCCTGCTATTTGGTTTGACCTTCTTTGCTTGTGAAGTAAACCAGGTTCATCCCTACTGGATGTGTAATTTAAGGACTAGTTAGGCCATTTGGCCGACATTGATCTCTTCAGGGCTTACCTAATCACCAAGGCACCCAATAACCTAGGAAGAACACTTCTTTTTTTTTGTTTATTTTCTTTGTTCTTCAGTGTCTCTTATTTTATTTTGTATTGATTTGTAGGTAATTTGGGATGATTCGATTTAAATTGATAGCCTCCTAGCTACTCTCTAGAGTGCTTCAATGATGTCACTCTGGATGATGCTTCCCCAACCCTCTTGGACATGTGTCTTTCTTAATGGATAGGATGATTAGGCAAGCGCTATCTCCCTTGCCTATTCATATCCTTCAAATAGAGCCGCCTATAACTATAATGTTTATGGCCACCATAAAGCTAGAGTAGATGCAACCACTAAAGCAAGGGGTGCCTTATCAACGCTTAGTCATTGAGGGTGACTACTAAGAGTTTGGTTGGACTCGAAAATGGGTCCATTATTCCATTGATAAGTTTTAATTCCTTTCAAGAGTTATTTATTCTTGGCCATTATCATTTTTAGTCATGCCCTTCTAGAGATGCTTCCACTGTTTAAGACTTTTTCAGTGGCTTTGAGTGGCTTACAGCAAAGAATGGCGGAGTAAGAGGCTGAATAGGATTTCCTCCTTCATAGAAGTTCCTAAGAAGGAAAGACGGACTCCGTCCACGAGAAACCAAACTACTTCACCAGTTATGGGATCGTGACTCCATTGTAGTCACTATTAAACTCCAAGTGAGAAAGTGGCAAAGGTCATCCTAATTCCCCTATTTTTAATTTGGATTCTATTAAGGCTAAGAATTCTCTTTTGAAGGCCTAACTTTAGTAATCTTAAAAGGCTTTAAAGAAAGTCTAGGTGGAGAAGGAGGATTTCAAGGAGTAGCTGGAGAAGGGGGAAGAGGCAAATTATGTCTATAGGAAGATATGACCAAGATCCTAGCGAAACAATTCTTCAATTCTTAAAAGCGAAAGAGGCTGTGGCAGGTGCGAAAAAGTCCAAAATAAGGAGGGCTGATTTATCAACCTCATAAGTTTGTATCACAACTTTTCATTGCAATTTTGACTCATTGTGTAAAGCTTTGTGGACGAGTTATTGTGTGTCTTATCTAGAATTCTTCTAATCCCTCTTAAGACTTGATTAAACCTTGTGGAATTTCCGTTATTAACTCCTTAGTTTAATTTCTTGACTTGGTCTTAGGAATTTTGTTCTTTATAAGTCTTAATTCAACCTACTGGAATTGAAATTAATTAACTGAATCTAATCACACGTCTTCAGAATTTATTTTGCCTTTCTACGTAATTACATTATTCATACTTACATGAAATGATTTATAGCCTAAGCTAACTACAAGGAAATGTAAATGTTGCGTTATTAATACTACTGATAATTTAAACGTATAGAGTCCTCAGCCGGATGATAGATCTTTAACTAATGCTTAAACACAAGCTAAGACCTTCTCGTAGTGAAATATGCTCATAGTAGCATTTGAGATTTTTGACATGCAAAGTGTGGCAACCTCTTTGCCCACCAGTGTAACACCCTAACTCATAATCACTAGGCTAACCTTAATTATCTTAACTTTAGTAGCTAATACCATGGAAGAATGAGGTTGAGATGTTATTACCATCATGGAGATAATAAGGCTTTATTAATTTATTTAACGTAAGCATTACAACACACTTTAGTTATATGAAAACCAAATGGTTCGTAATTTATACACTCCAAAACTCAAGTGAAAGTCTAGCGATCCACAAAGCGTACATTTCGATGACCCTTGGCTTTATGATATATCACTTTGAGCTTGTCTAGGCTTCATTGACTGTCTTCTCATCTCTCTAGTGTTGTGAAGCATTGACTTCCTAATTTATTTACCTAAAAACAAAAAATACAAAATATTCAAATAATAAGCCTAAGGTCCATACATTTACTCCTACACTGAAAACATAGAAATTCATTTTCTAGTGAGCATATGCATCTTAATTCATTTTAGCTGGAAATAAAAGAGAGATAGAATTATAATAAAATTGTTTCCAATTATTATCTAAAAGTGGAACCCAAATTCATGAACTCATATGCATAATGCGATCATTGAATTAGTGCATACGTCTCAAGCTGATCGAGAAACCTGACTTAAAGCTATGTAGGTGAACTAAGAGGCCTAAGCCTTGATAATTGAACACTTGTGTCCACTTGCTTATGTGGCAAGAGAATGTTTGGAAATGATACATTAAATACTTGGGTATTATGAGATTTTGGTATATATAACATGACGTATATGGTTTTAAAATCTTTCCCACCCCCACAAGCTGTTAGTTTTAACTAATTGTATTAACCATCCTCATTACAAGTATTTCAGTCTCCATCCTTTGGACCCTAGTATTTGTTATTTAAAATGGGTAAAGTGAATTGGTATAATTTACAGCCTGTCTTATTTCAACATGACTCTCTCATTACCCAATTTTGGATTGACAAGATATTCACTTTATGATTAGAGTATAACATCAATTTTCATTTACTTGATTTTGCACCGTAATCAATGTACCATTTTAGGCCACTGAAATTTTTTATCAGACCTATAGTTACTGTCTTCTGTAAGTTAGATATAATCATGGATTAACTTATTATTAGCACCAATCCAAATTTCTTATTTTATTTCCTCCAGTTGAGCATTAAAACAAATAAGAAAGCTCCTTCATAATGTTCACCACTACACAAACTATTCATTAGCAATGAAATAGAACCCAATTTATCACTTGATTATAAGTTCACAAATATACACATTCAAATTAAAATTCCAAACCTTTCCAATTTCCATCTTTATCACTATCAAGCTAGTGTTCATGTTCCACCATTTTCATGCTCATCTATGGTGAATTTCAAAATACAACATAAACCACCAAATTTTCTCACGAGAACGACAAGGCACGTCAAATATTGCTCCATCAAGTCCATGGGAAAAAGATTTATAACTATTCGCTCCCATAGCTCAGTCACCTCTAGTCTGAAAACCTAACTTCACTCATTAACTCCAACCTTCCCAAAAAAAATATAGAAGTTTCATTCAAAAATTCAAAATTCATGAAATACACATTTGAAATTAACAATATTGTACAAGAAATTGTCAAATATTATGAGCAATCTATAATAAAATCTTCAAGATTTTCCTTTATGACCATCCTTTAGAGAAAGTAAATAGTGACCAAAATTACATGCTAAAACAAGTTGTTTCAATCAAAGATTCATAACTCATAAACTGCACTTCCAAATTTCATGTAAATTTTTAGGAAATTACCCACTATCACAGAGAACCTACAGTAAACTTTCAAGGATTTTTTTTATAGGGGAATGCTGCAAAGGCCCAAGCCTAATTTGTAATGATTACTTTCACCTATTCTATTTTAACAAAAATTGAGCACGTGCATTTCAATTCAATACTTAAACTTCAATTTTTCATAGGGCTCGAATGACATCAACAACGTTGCATTTCCAATTAGTTTTTCTAATCAAAGTGAATTATAATGTAATAGTGATTACAAAATTATTAGTTTATAAACTATATATTCAAGTTCTATTATTTAGGATAGAGTGACTTAAAATAATTGAGCAAATAAATATATAAATAAGTTATTATCTAACCCGATCAATTAGCTAATTTGTTAAATAAATAAAAAAGGGAAGAATATACTTCAAAATAAATAAATAAACAAAAATGAAGAAATAATTTAGAACAAAAAAATCAGCAGCAAAAACAGGAAAAAGAAAAAAAAATCGACATGGAAAATCTCAACTACGAGTGGTTTTTGACCCAAGTTCCCACTTTCCTTTCTCTCTTACTCCCTTGTTTGCCACTAGCCAGCTCAACCATCCCCTCTTGCTGCCGCCAGTTGGTCAGAAATCGCCAATTGTCGCTGCAAACCACCAGCCGATCGCCGCCTTTTTCCCCTTCATATTTCTATTGCCTAAATCCATCTAATTTTCAAGGTACTCAAGCACCTCCTTTTTCATTTATTTGATTAATTGTATTCAATTGATGAAGTTATTGCTTTTATTTGGGTTTAGACAAATGTTTAAACATGAATCGGGCATTGATCATAGATGATTGAGATTAAACGGAGTCAAGGATTGGGTTAGATGAAGTTGAGGTTGTGGGTGATGTGGATTTGATGATTATACTATAAACTAAACTTATATTGAACAACTTATGGTTCCCTCATAGAACATTCGGATTAGAAGAATGAAAATGGGGAAAAAAAATTGGATTATTGGATTTTGTCCAAATTTGTCTAGTGTCTTGGTTTTTCTCCAACTCAATAATTCCCAAAAATTAAGACAGTGGACGAATTTGGACAAAATTGAAAAATTCAGTTTTTTCCCATTTTTATTCTTATAATCCAGTGTCTTAATTTTTCGCCCGTTTAATACTTCTTAATTTTTAATTAGTTAGTTACTTTCAAGTATATTCTTCCTTTTTTTAATTAATTTTAACTAATTAATTAATTGATCGGGTGATATAATAAGTTATTTATCTACTTCTCTTCTCAGTTATTTTATGTGACTCTAACCTAAAAAATAAAACTTAAACATTTACTTTATAAACTAAATTTAGCAATCACTATTGCTTTATTATTCACTTCAATAAAAAAATAACTAATTGGGAATGCGAGATCATNGATGTCATGCGAGACCTACACAACATACAAGTTTTAAATATTGAATAGAAATGTACATACTCATTTTTTGTCAAACTGGATCAAGTAAAAGTACTTATCATAAATTAGATTTGGGCCATTGCCGATAGGGTGAGAAGTTTATAGGTAGCTCCAGATATTTCTTCTTTGATTACAATTGGTCCTCCCTAGTGGTGCTTTCCAATGACTTCGATGCTTTTAAGGACTAGGTTGCCAAGCTTTAGTTGCTAGATGGCTTGCCCTTCTATAGTATACACTAGTTATTTTGTTCTTTTTTCATTTCAGCTTACCCGTGTTTCTGATAGCAAATCGAGGGCTCTGGTTTGTACCCTTTCGTTCTATGCTATCTTATACCCTCTTTCCCTTAAATTGATTACCTAAACTTCTACGAGAATTAGGGCTCTGGTTTGTACCCTTTCGTTCTATGCTAGCTTATACCCTCTTGAAAGTTTTCCACAAAGTCCATAAAATCCAAGGTAGCTCATCGACCCTTATTCCTTTGGAACCTTTAGCTTTCTTCCCTAAAGTATGGATCATCTAATTATTCGTAGCTTCTTGTTGTCCACTAGCCCAAAATCTTCCATCTGAAGAGCTGGTGAATGGTAATTTCCAAATCTTTGCACTACTCAATCGTACTTTTGCCAGTGAACTGGCTTCCGTTGCCCATGGTGAAGATCTAAGCAGTCCATATCTTATGTAACATATTCCTATAGAAATTTTATCTCATTCTATTTTGCTATAATCCCTACTGGTTTAGCCCCTACCCACTTTGTATAATAGTCCATTGCTATTAGTAGGAACTTAATTTGTCCTATCATCTATGCAAAAGGGCCTAGATGTCCATTCCTATCTAGCAAAGGGGAAACACTAAAGTATTATAGAGATATTAGTGGTCGGTCCTTGTATTATTGATGCAGACCAGGGGCTAGAACAAGATCCTCATCCAGGTCCACAGAAAACCATGCTGCTCAGTCACCAACAAGGCCGATTATGTGAGGCAATGCAACTCAGTTTAGAGGCCACCTTAGGGAGATCTTTGCTTTGCTGGACACCCTAGCATCACTGTTAGCCAAGCCAAGTCTTTTGAGTCTCAAACAGTAGCCTTAGTTCAGTTCAGTTCAATAAAGACAACCTGCAGCCAGCATGTTTGAGGTTATTTTGTGCTTACTTCTAGTAACTCAGTCAAGCCAAAGGAATTCAATCCCTTTTGATCAGTACCCTAACTCATTTATCAGCGCATAATCAGCTCCTAAATGATAAAGGTTACTTGGATTTGTCATGGGATTTAATCCTGGTAGCAGTAGGTCAGCAGCAGTGAGGGAGAATTTTATCCCCTAACTTAACAACTCATTTTGGAAAATCTAAGGGCTTGGAAATGTGTCTAAATATTTATCCAACAAGACCCTAAAGTTGTAGATTCAACTGCATTAGCATCTGCTTTTATCCAGCATCTGAATGCAAGAAATACCCTTTTATCCCTTGGATTTCAGGGTGTTGTACTTACTAGCAGGCTTGATTAGCTCAACATAATCAGCTATAAATCCCCACTCAAAGCCATCATTAGCAAGTACCTTGATGCTATTAAGAGTTGACACCTCAATAATGGAGATGAGCAAAGGGTTTAGGTGTCAAGGATCCAGCCAGCTGCTGCTTTAAGCTAATTTAAGTCATTTTTTGTTTTCTTAATTTGGCCAAAATCAGCTATGGCCGTTGATCTTTTGATTGCAGCTAAGTGTTTAAGGCTTGTCTTTAATTGTAACACTCAGATTATGTTGAATGAAATTCCCCTTTGCTGGTTTAAGCAAAAATCCTCTCAATCTCTTTAACTTTAACCTTCAGGTGGTGTCTGAGAGTGATTCTTTATCTAATCTCCTGGTGCATTCTGCTTTAAGGGGTTTGGTGGTGAATCCTGTAGTTCTGGTTGGTGGAATTACTTCCTTTAGGCCAATTCATATCTTCTATGTTGAGTTGCTAGCTTGTTGTGAAATCAGGCTTGCAAGGTTCAGCATACATCAATTTTGTGGGAGTAGCATTGGCGCTTGTCATATTTTGTAAGGTAGTCCAATGCATCAACAACATTAAAATCCTTCGTCTCATCACTTTTCCTTCTAGCACTCTACCCCTTACATGTGATCCACAATCCCCTTTACACACTGCTTTAAGAATGTGATCTACTCTTTACTTGGTGATTCATTTCAATTAGGCTTTCTCGTTGAATAGGCAGTACCATGATGCCTTTCTTTTGTTGTTTCTAACTTCTTTTGGATCATCTTGGAGTTTTCCTCTCCCTAGATGATCTGTGACTGGTGCCATCGGGGATTTAAATACTCTTGTCATACAGACCACCTTAGGGTCTATGCATTTATGCCTCATAACTTCTCGAAAGACTAATCTTGCAAAGGCAGTTTGTGCTGAACTTGCCAACTTACTCAATGTATCTGCCTAGTGGTTCTCCCACCTTGTTAGCGGGTTATATCGAATGGAGGGAACTTATGTTTGATTCTACTAATCATTAATGGTCAGTCACTAAAGACTCTAGCATTATAAGCCTATAAGGTCTTGCACATCGCTATACCTGCTATGCTTACTCAATACACTTCTTCTTTCTTTGTGGTAGCTAGGGAATATAAATCTAAAAGACAAACTTATATGTCTCCCTTTATAAGATATTACAATTAATCCAACATCCTATCCCATTTAGTAGAGAAGGTTGATCTTCATAGGCTTTTAACTAGTGTGGTTTTGGCTCCAAGAATTAATCCTTAACTAACTCTTTACTAAAACATCAGATAGGGATTGTGCATTTGATTGTTATTCTTGTCTTGTACTCTATGTCAAAACTCAATAACTATGATTCTTAGTAAAACGTCTACCTCCGACAATTGTATGTCTATAACATCCTCTTACGTTGTTGATCTACCATGACTTAACTAGGCATGCCCCAAAGTGAGGCCTTAACTTTCTTACTGCTATGATTAGTGCTAGGAGCGAACTTCTAAATATTTGGATAATTGAGTTCTAGACCTATTTGGACATGGTTGATAAAGTAGATAGGAATCTGTCTATTGTTTTCTCCCCTCACTAAGCCTATACTTAGCAGTTGAGTTGTTTGAAATCTTCCTCCGCTTCTTAATCCATCTAAAGTCCTTAATTAATGTCATACACTTAAAGACAAGAGGGTATTTTTTTGCAAAGTTAGAAGTGAATCTTTTTAGGGCTACCCTACAGCTAATAATATTTTCAACCTTCTTCATAAACTAGGGTTTTGCATTCTATATCGGCTTTCAGTATTTTAGGCATTAATCATAAACCCTAGAAACTTACTAGCTGAGAGCCCAAAAAGCACACTTTTGGGGTCCAACTTCATGCCAAATCATCTTATAGTGTTGAAAGTATCTTTTAGATCTAAAGGGTGTCAATTTGAAGTCTTATATGGTAACAATCATATTGTTAATGAACACTTCCATATCTTTCCCAATTTGGCTTTGAAGGAGCTTATTAACTAATCTTTGGTATGTGGCACTCGCATTCTTTAGCCTAGTTGTCATGGCCCTTTAACTGTAAAGCCCTTGGGGTGTGATAAAGGTTGTATGCTTATGATCTTGTTCCTACATAGGTATTTAGTGAAAACTAGAATAGGCATCCATAAATATCAGGTATCCATAACTATTGATAGGGTCTACCATTTGAATAATCGTTCAAAGTAGGTAAAAGTCTTTTACACAAGCCTCATTTAGACCTACGTTAATCAATGCACATCCGCTACAAGCCATTAGGCTTCTTTACCATTGTTATATTTGCCAAACAATCAGGATTATTAGCATTCCCTGATGAATCCTACCTTCGATAACTTTTCTACTTCGTCTAACACTATCTGAATTGTTTTTGAGGCAAGGTGTCTCCTTTTCTACTTGACGGGCTTCACCTAATGATTTATGGCCAACTTGTGAATCCTAAAGCCAGGATCTATTCCTGACATCTCCTGTGTTCGAGAAGCAAACATGTATATATACTGCCTCAACAAGGATATTAGTGTTTCTTAGAAGGCTGGTTCTATGTCTGCTCTATTTTGCTGTATCACATACTAATCATAGAGCTGTATCACATACTAATCATAGGCTTGGAGTACCTCTTGCTCTTGGCTCTTAGGCTTTGTCTAGGGTTCTTACCTCCTCTGTTTTTATGTTCAGGTATCCGAATTGTATTCACCTCTGACTGCTACAAAATTTGTCTCTTGCTGGTCTATGACGCTTCTCTCACTTTATAATCTAAATGTGAGAGACTGTGTCTTTTAGGATGGCTATGTAACATTTCCATATACTCTTCTAATCTTCTATGATCCTTCAAATTGAGCCATTATATGCTAGTATTGCATCGACAGGTTGGAGGTGGATTGTGTTGCTCTAAGGGATTTTATAAGTGTTCTCCATATAATTATTTTGTCGAACGGAGGTACATCCATGGCAATGTAATCCGCCAATACTTAATCCGTCTTTCTGTTCTAGGCCTATACCTTGGTAGGCAACTTGATCATTCTCATGGGATATGCATTGTGTCTTATAGTTTAGGGAAATAGATCGGGTCGTGTCAACCCAAGTAATAAACGGGTCAGTTTTATGTCAGCCTTGAAAATGTTTAGATTTGGTCAAAATTGAAAAATAACAACTTTTCGTGCTAAATAATTAAATCGTGTTGACTTCGAGTAATAATTAGTACGGTTCTAGTTGGGTTCATGTTTGTATCAGTAAATTCGAGTTGGTTTCATGTTGTATTATCATGTCAAGTCAGTATTTTCTAACTCTACCCTTACGAATCATGTGATGTAATATGGTGCTGGAGGTAAGTCTTCCTCTTGTAACCTGAGCTTGACATAACAATCACGAAACATGATATATATAGAGCTTTTAGTATCTTGTAATCACCTTCCTAATCTTATAGTCGGCTACTATCAACTTGATAACCATTTGATCATCATATGCGGTTAAGATATAAATCTCGCACCTTCAAACATCATCATAGTAGGAAACTCGACAATTACGTAGTGTACGCATGGGTTGCTTTTCCTTGCCTTCACATGTTCGGTGTTAGGAAGGTCAATCCTAAACCCTATCTGATTACCTTTAATCGCTTAATTTCTTAATTTAGTTAATAAATATGCTTTTTAAAGTAGCTAAGCGATGATTTCTATGAATTTATATTTTATTATTGTAATTTTGAAGATTTAAATTGAGGGGACAAAGTGGGTGCCCATGGTGAAATTGGGGCTAGGGTATAGTTTGTGAGGTTTTTCCATAAAGTTGGTTTGGTAAAATTTTTGAGAAATTATGTGTATTTTGGAATGAAAATTTGGACATTTTGGTGTGTAGTTGTGGATGGATAGACATCGAAGAGATGAGGTGGCCTTGAGCTTGAAGATAGAGGCAGAAGGGAAATGTTAATTTTGGTGCCTTGGAAATGAATTAGTCTAATGTGACTTTAGAGTTCAATCTGAGAGGAGTGAAGAGTGACTATGCAACACCTCTACCCCCTAGGACTAGAAGTGTTAGTGACTTCTTAAATCCCAAAACAAAACGAACAAAGTTTCGCTTAAAAAGCGATCATTTCTGAGGCCTAAAGCCTTACATTAGGTCCCCACAGTGATAAAACATACAAGATATATCCATAAGCTCAACGGCTATACGTCAGAGACCTTAACTCTATGGGTTAGACACCATTAGTATAGCAAATAATAGAGTTCAATAATAAAGAAAGAAATAAAAGATACAGCTTAACGGATCACACATCCGGAGCACAGGGGTTTATATCCAGAAAATAACTGACTTCAACTAAAAGAAATGGCCCACATGGCTATTCAGAGTGATTTCTATTCAATATGCAATACATGAACCAAATTACCTTATTTAGATATATTTAGAAATCTAGGGATACATCATACTACAACATTCAACTTATGAATCTACGTATACGTCCACATAATTCCTGTTTCCAAAGTGGAAAGGAGATTCCAATTTAATTATTGTGAACTTACTTCCATTTGTCATTCAAGAACTTGGGGAAAAGGGAAAATAGAGAGGGGATAAGCTACCACATGCTCAGTGAATGATCTTCAACCCCAAGAAAGATAAAACAGTTGAACATAATACTTTTAGTAGCAATCACACATGTTTTAATATTTAATATCATATATTAATCACATAAGGCTCCCATGTTCATTATTCCCTCAATAACCTTCAAGATTCAAAAGATATTCCTAATCTCCTTTTATTCCATGCACAAGAGTTCTCAAGTGGCCTAAACTATGTCTTTTGTAGCTTAGTGGTGATGATCAGTTACTTAACATCACATAGCAAGCATACCAGGCTTAAAAGCAACCAAATTTCAGGTATTAAGAACAGGAGAGCATTCAGTTTGTACATAAACACTTAACATCGAGGAGTTATAAACATAATAGCAGCCTAGAGTTCAGTTCGAGTTGTAGGGTGGAGTTCTCTTAGAAAGAAAATAACATTAATGCATGAAGGTAAGGATGATCATGTCAATCAAAGTAAGCATTTATAAATAGTCGTTGTTCACCGTAAAATCATTTGAAATTTAAAAAAAGCTCTTTTTAAGAGTATATGCACTTTTCTAAGTCTTTGTAGTAGTATAATTCTCGAAGAAGGAGCTTACATCACATACAACTACGGAGTCATTCCATGGGGCATCGAATTCTCATATTCGTGCTAATTAGGGGCAATCTCCACTCGCTCTAGAAGAGATCTAAACTCCCCCTCTATATATTATCCCCGGGGATTCTTATAATCAGTGGATCATTGCCTCACTAGGGTCTTCTAGGGTTCCCACTTCTGGGTCTACTCGGTAGGAATAAGGGTTCTCACATACCGGGTCTACTCCCTAAACATTTGTCCGAACATTTATCACCATTCTCATTGCCCAAATCATCTCATATACATCTTGCTTTAAATACACTAGTATCAAAATTCTCATTGTATCACAAACAATGGCATTTTCATTCTCAAAAGTGCTAACAAGCCTCAATGAATTCAAGTCGACTTTCGAAAGCATAAAACCACTCATTTTTTAAAATAAGCTTATAAATGACTTAACAACCATGTGACCATTCACTTATCAAGGAATGTGACATTAAAATTTATTTTAGAAGCTAGTAGATGCAACCATGTATAAACACCTTGATTTCTTAGTGTATTATATGCAAAACAGTTATAACGGTTCACACATAACACAAGACTTTATGCGGTCACATGAAGAATTAGACAAGTTATTAAAGAGCTTTAACATACAATTACGACTCACCCTCATTAAATGAATGCCTTACCAGTCACAGTTAACCACATATCTCAGAGTGCTCGTGATGTATATGTGGGTGGTAAGTGAACCAAATCAAACTCAAATAACCCAAATATGAATTGAACCAAAGCAAATATAAAATGGAAGGTTGATTGAGATGGAATGAAAACAATAACCAAAAAAAAAAAAAAAACCAAGGATAAACAAGACCTTGCACTTGAGATAATCCTTCACGGAGCCACTCAAGGACTTGATCTTGGGCAAATCCTCTTGTCTTCACCAAGGAATCACTCCAATTGGAAAAGAAAAGAGAACCTAGAACACCACTTGAACTTGCCAGAATTCAAGATATAGAACTAGGGACTTGGACAGAAATGAGAATCACTTTCAAGGTGTTTGTATTAGTCTTGGAAAAGCTTACAACTCTGAATTGAAAAACACTTCACACCCCCACTATATATAGGCAACAACAAGACAAGCAAAAAGACACAAACTCCTAACAATTTAAAGCTAGAAAATTAAAAAGACTTAGGAAAAATAAAAAGACACAACTTAAAGGGATGGGGGAGGTTACAATGAACATTCTAGACTTCCTATCAACTGAATAAGTCCATCCAAGTCGTGCATGATGTCAGCAAGGTGATGTCATATAACCTATGTCCCTTCACTTGCCCAGCATTAACTCCATGCAGCAGATTTCACTTCAACAGAGCATTTCTCTCCGATCACACGTCTAAAAAAGGTGATTTTGGGCTTGTTGGAAAGCCCTGGAAAGCTATTTTCCAGAATGGGC
>NCQV01051898.1:9560-24956 GCA_002740545.1 Lophocereus schottii | reverse complement strand
TGCGTATGTTGTGTTTCTTTTCTTCACTTTTTCCTTTTTCACACTCAATGTCTCGTTCAATGGGAGAGGAAAGCTTGAGTTTTTAAATACAAACTCTAACGGTTGAAACTGAGAAGAGGTGAAAGATTTAGCTAAGCAAGGAAACCGATTTTCAAGCAAGAGATATTCCAAACGGCTAGTAATAATTTTATCCGAAAATATAAGAGATTTGTTATCTTAGGAGATAACCCTTATCTCCTCAAAGCCGTTAAAATAAAACTGGAAATCCTCAACTTTTGAAAACTTTATCACCTCCGAAAATATAGGCAAGGAAATCCTTTAGCTTTGGCATATCTTCCAAAACCTATTTTCGCAAATCTCCCATAATATTTTCAAGAAATATCCTTTCCATAAAAATAGCAATGTTCTTAAAGGAAGTATTCTGGAGATTTTGGCCAACCGAGATAGATTTTCAAAGATAAACGGGTATGGCCACTTCAGTTCAGAAACACCCTAGGCACCCTGTTTGCAGGGTTGTTCGCAACCGGTGTTCTGAAGCACTTAGCGCAAATACCAATTCAAGAGATGTTTAAAATGATGTTTTCAATATTGGCATATTAACAAGAGTCTAAATAAATAAAACCTATATACCCAAGACTTCTTGTTTTGAACCAGTCATCTTCTCTAAGATTTGTAGAGCTGTTTAGAATACCAAGACTTCCTTGTTTGCTAGGGTTGTTCTTTGCATTGCAGAGTTCATGAAGCCTTACAAACAAATGTCGAGATGGTCTTCTTGACTTAATAAGGAGTCACCTGATTTGTAGAGCTGTTCTCACATGAAGCAAACTGGTTAATACACTTAAGCTTACAAACACCAATTAGGCCTGTTTGGAGATCATGTTTGGCACAACAATACTTGGACAGATTTGTATACATGGATTTATCATTATCAAAACTTAAATGTCTCAACAAAGACCCTACTTACCACTCTTAATTAAAGAGATAAAGCTATATACCTTTCCATTCAAAATTCAACTCAAGCTGAGTTTGCATGGAGGTAATGGGTCCTATAAATACCAAAAAGGGGGGATTAGTCATCATAATAGTGGAGCAAGTGTATCAATAAGGGAATTACAAATAGTGTAAGGAAAATAAACCAAATTACTAAGGTAATTACAACCAATGTGAGTTGTACTTTCAAGGATTTCTCCTCCATCTTCTAAAGAACTTTAGAAGGCTCTCCTCCACCGATGGAGGGGATGCCACTTAAAAAATACTCCTTTTTATGTGTAGAACCACCCATGCTAATTAATCTCAAAGATAATAGTTGTACCCTCCTTAATTGACGTCAAATTTTATATTGCTCTAAAATTTAAATTTTTTGTGCACACTCCACATATTTGCATCATTTCTCCCAATATTTGAATCTAATACTCAATTTTACCTCACACCACTAAAATTGACATCTTAAGGAATCAGAAGAACTTGGGTTCACTTTGCTTGGGCTTCATTAGGAAGGATTTTGACTTGACCTAAGTTCAGTAAATTTTCCGATAAAAGCCTACACTATATGAGTTAAGGTTCTTATCCCCTTGAGGAATCTAAGCGCATTGTAACTTGGAATTATATTGCATCATGCCCAAGTGGACTCTCGAATATTCCCAACCAAGCATAGATCACCCCAATTCAACTTTATTTAGATGGTGGGAAGCCAAGCCAAAATCGAGTGAAATGCTGGAGCGGTGACCATATTGATTGAGGAAACTTGGTATGGACTTTAGCGAGGATAAAGTGCTACCGAGAGTTGGCTTAGGGCTTAGTATATATTACAAAGCCAAGCCAAGCCAAGCCAAGCCCAAGTTGGGCAGGCGCAGACTTAGCTCAGTCAGTTAAAAACTTGGATATGGCTCAGGATCAATTCGAAGATAACCAAGCCTATAAAGCTTAGGCTCAAGCTCGGGCTCAGGGTTAGGCTCAGTTGCGACACTGAGCTCGGCTCATTATCCTTCTTTTTTTTGGTTAAAAATTTTCCAAATTTAAGGTTATAATCAAAGATAAATTCTAAATTCTTATATTGGATTCAATAATTATGAATGAAAGTAAAATTTTGTTGATTATAACAATAGTTTCATACTTTTCACACAAACACCTAGAAAAAAATGAATTAATTGAGATAAATCGAGCCAAACTGACCAAGTTGAGCCTTGCTGGCCTCATACCCAGCTCAATGTGTTTCTAAGCTGGCTTAAGCTCAACTCAAGCTTAGTTTTACTCAAGCCTGAGCTGAACTACGACAGAGTCAAACCCAAGGGCTCGACAAGCCTGCTCGATTTCATAACAGCCCCAGTGGGACATGAGATATCTAAGAATTTGTGTTGCCGAATTTAGTGAATATAATTACATAATTAAGCACAATAAAGCCAATATTAGTATGCTTTATGACAAATTACCTCATCCAATAAATTTTATAATCAATAAAACATACATTATATGGCTTGAAAAGCGGATGTCATTGATACTCTTGAAATAAAAATCTGTTATTTAAGAAAATGGGTTAATGATCAATGTCTTGATCTCTACAAATGAAACAAAATCAAGAAATAATTTCTAACATGTTGGGATAATCCTCATTAATAGGGAAATGAACCTCAAAAGATAACAAAAAGAAAATTTTATAAGAAAAAAACTTTAACAATGAAAGGGGAGAAAAAACACAAAAGAAAGTATTATAACAATCTAACTCACAAAAGGCATGGATTCGTTAGAAAAGTTGCTTATTGCCCTACAGGGAAAAATGTTCAGAAGTAAGACATTCTACGAATGAATGCAAAAATAGAAAGAACAAGAAAATTATTGAAACATTGGGTCATTTAGACTATTTGGTGCTTAATGAACAAGAAGCACTAGACCTAGCCCTGAACAATAACAAAGGAATTATTGAGATAGTGATGGAAGATGAATATCAATAAAACAATTATGAAGATACTAGTCATATGATGTAAAGTAGCTCAACTAGTCTTGGCAGCCTTCAAGGAGAAGAATTTATAGTAGATAATGAAAATAAAGATGTTAAATGTGATTAGGCCATTCCTATAATATAGGACGTGATCTGTGAAAAATACATCTTTCTATTAAAAAGTAACTAGGAAAATTTCGTTAAGCACAACAAGGATGATCAAGGTCAGCTACTCCACCCTCCTTCTCGACCTTCCTTCTTATTGCTTTGGCATATCTCTCAAGGTCGCCTACTATACCCTCCTTCCCCTACTTCCTTCTTATTACTTCTTAGTCCTCCACCTCCATTTTCTACGTATGCATCTGCATTGAGGACAATGCTTTTTCCCAGCATGGGGGACTTGAGTTGAATTAGAATGATGTCTGATGCATGATTCCATAGTTGAAGCATAGGTATATATATTGTACATGGTTGCATTTCATTTTGCATTTTAGGATTTGTATAGCTAAAGCATATCATTAGAGTTTAGTTTCATTCTTGTGGTTTTGCATTTTTTATGCATTAGAAGCATGACATTTAGGGCAGTTTTTCATTTCAAGTTTAACTTCATTTAGGCTTTCATTTAGAAAATTCAAAAAAAATAAAGAAATATTTATAAAAACAAAGAAAAAAAATGATCCTCTGGTAATGAACTTGGTAGACGAGATAGTCTTCTTTGGTTAAGAATGATCCTTTGATATGCCCAATTGTGAATAAAAGTATTTGGAAATAAGTTTGTGAAAAATGTGCTTCATGTTTTGGTCATGTGTTGAGTGTGAACTGATTGTCCCATTACTCGTTGCATGGATGATGGCATGAGGATCCAAATGAGCTAGTTATGACTTTGGTAGATGTCCTGTGAGACTTTGAGCTAGAAAAGGCTAATTTATCAATTTTAGTCTCCTGTTTTTTTCCCCTTCAGTGACTCCACCTAGAAGTTATTTCTCTAGAACTTGCTTTAACTCTCATTCAAGATCACAGTTAGGATATGCATATAAGCAAAATGATTGAGCCATTCCTCGATTTGATGTACTCCACGGACCGAATAGCTACCCCTGTATGCATGATATACCCCCTTACTAGCCCCTTTAAGCCTTAATCCATGTTTATTGATGAGAACCTCCATACCTAGCCTTTGGCCAAACACATATCTTACCCTTAAGCCAAGATTAGAGAGGATTACACTTCTTAATATTTTGTTTAGGAGTTAGCTTGGAGTATTAAGATCTTTTGGTGAATCGATTTGGTTTGTTAGTGAAGGGATTCGTGTTGATTTGTTCGTATGAAAGATCCCTTGTTTCATTATAAAATCATTAGACAAGAGTTGAAACTAAACAAAAGGAAGTTCAATGTTTATTTCCATAGCCAATCTCTTTGTTTAGAAGGAAAGAAAAAGAACAACAAGAAGAAGATGAAAAAAAAAAATCGAAAAAGGGGTGAAGAAGTGAATAAAAGAGGTCGGCCTTGTTGGATTATAATTGTTTTTGAATTTCAACTCCATTCTCCCATTTATTTGCGCAAGGGGATGAGTTTGCAAATTTAAGTAGCATTAGTTTGAGGAGCATTTTTCATGAGAACATTTGGAGAGGTTATCACTTAGTCTTTGGCTTAGTAGCTCCACATATATAAAAAAAATAAAATATATATTTTTCCCTTCTTACCTTTACCCATGGCCAAATTACAACTTATTTAAAGTCATCATAATTGACTAATGTGTATTGCATACTAGTGATGCAAAATTAGAGAGTTTTAACAAGCTTATGGTAGATTTGAGCCTTTGGAATGTTACTTGAGGAAACCTTAGTATATCATAACACAAATGAGTGAAGAGTGTCACATGACTAAAGTGAGGCTCTACCGGCTTTCCTAGCTTAACTATTTCATGTGCTGACATGATTGTATTCAACGATTTGGAAATTGATTCAAACTTTGAGATTGTGGGCTTTAAGGAAATTTTGAAAACTCTGTTCCCTATCAAATTTCTAAATGTATTTGTGCACTGCTGGGCTAACTTTGGGCCGATCTTTCCATTGAAGGTGATACTGATGTCTTACTTGAAGAGGTTGTTAATAAATTTTTTGTTTTAGGCATTGTGTGGTGACAAGCAATGGTTCAAGCATAGGAGAGTTTGGTAAGTGTTGCAAAATTTGCATCATTTCATGGTCATTTAATAATATTTTCATTGGGGATTATATGTTTTAGTGAATGATTTATAACCTTTTTTCTATTTTATGGTTGGGTATGCTCTTTTGGTGCATTTTGCAAGTTTTAGGCTCCTTTATCCTGGTGTTGACCGTCATTTGGTTGCATTTTTTACCTATCACAGTGCTATCCCCATCCCGTATGCCCGTGGGCTAAGGAAAGCATGACGATCTCTTGGCTAGAGCTCACCACGGATAGACCATGGTGGTTACCACAGTCTATGGTCAGTTGTTAATTGTGAGCCCCTTCATTCCCTTTTGATTGTATGGCTAAGAAGTGTTGGGTTTGTACAATTGAAGGCATGTTTGGTTGAGGGCAAGGCATTCTCTCCACTCAGCCGATCTCTCATCTCTCATTAGTTTATAATTTTCTAGTTTTGTTTGGAGCAAATGAAGATCTGAAGTAAGGAATTGGTATTTGGATGCTTAAAGATTGAAAGATTGTTAAAGAGCCCCCATAGACACTAAGCTGTCTCTTTTCCTTATCACTTCTTGAACTCTAGTTTATTTGATTTGAACATTGCTTAGTTTGGACAGGAGAGAGTAGTTTAATTTAATATAGGATTGGTTTGCCCAAGTATTGATGTCTGATCTTTAATCTTTATTTCCTGTGCTCAGTCTATCTTAGAATGATTTTATATTAGCTTATGATTAAATTGATGTATGTGAGTTTGGCTTTTTCTTGCATGTATTAGATGTTTGAGTGAAGTNCCGAAAGGAGAAATTCACTATTAGACATACAAGATTGAACTCGACTTAGTAATCCTTGAAAGAGAGTTACAAGTTAAGAGGAGACTTAGCAATCAAAATCTATAACCTGGACCAATGCGAGGAGAACAATAATTAGATTTGTGTATAAAATTCAATTTATTTTAAAAGAAAAGATTGAGTTAAGTTAATGCACTTCTTTTGAATCATCCAAACGAAAAAAGAGCGCATGTTAAATCTGAGAATCCTTCTCTTTGCTAGGGAAATCAAATCTCCGGATGCTTTACCTTGATTGAGTTCCCGAGTAGCCAGTTAGTGTAGTTGAAACAACCTACTAAAAGAGCACTTCTTGGGAGGCAACCCAAGCATTTTATCTTTACCTTGATTGAGTTCCTGAATAGCCAATTTATATAGTTGAAACAACCCACTAAAAATTTGTTCGCTCAGCATTTTTAGCATGACAAACCTTAGTAGGTTGTATTGGCCCAAGAGGATGATATTTAATCTGGACCACAATGCTCGTGCACTAGCAAGATGTGTCAAGTTTTTGACACCATTGCCAGGTACCAAAGTTGTTAACTATTGAGTTAGTTCTAAGGAATTGACTAAGCAGTCTTCTTTTCTTCTACTTTTTACCTTTTTTTATTGCTTTAGTAGTGTTTATGACGATGCCTACAGGAGATTTTCTTTTTTTTTTACCAAATCTATTTCTGTACGGACCTGATCCCAATACTGAAAGGACTTTTTGTTTAAGGAGGAAGACGTAAAGGCTAGAAGAGCAAATGCACAAGGCTTAAAGTACTTCATATACAATGGCCAACAGAGATCGAAGAATTTCAAGGCATTACTTCTGGTATTGCTCGACCGGCTATGGAAGCTCATAACTTGGAGCTCAAGCCAGCACAATTGTCCATGGATCAATAATCTCAGTTTGGAGGTGCGCCAATGGAGGACCCTAATTTTCACCTCTCGTTCTTCTTGGAGATGTGTGACACATTAAAGCTAAATGGAGTCTATACTAACACCATTCTCCTTCGCCTATTTCCCTTTTCATTAAAGGATAAAGCATGGGCATGGCTTCATTTGTTGCCTTTGGGGTCCATCACAACCTAGGATGAGCTCACAAGGGCCTTTCATGCCAAATTCTTCCCATCTAGCAGGACTGCAAGTTTGAGGAATGAAATCACTGCCTTTGCTAAAGAGGATGATGAGACACTGTACGAATAATGGAAGCAATTTAAGGACTTATTGCATTTGTGCCCTAACCAAGGGCTTCAAAAGTGGTTGATCGTGTAAACATTCTATGATGGAGTTACTCAACCGTGTAATCTAGCATAAATGCAGTTGTAGGTGGCACTTTAATGAACAAAACAGTGAATGAAGCCTATAATTTAATCGATGATATGACACTCAATAAATTCTAATGGTCTAATGAAAGAGGCGAACCTAAACAGGTTGGAGGTGAGCTTGAATTTGACACACTTACTTTTCTTTCTGCTGAGGAAGATGCTATGATCCAAAAATTGGATCTTTTGAATGTTAATGTTGTAAATTTAAGTGCCCCTCTTTACGTTAAATTTGTGGTTTCTTTCATCATTTGCCTATAAACTGCTAAGGTGGGACTTCATTTGCCCAAGCCACTAGTGAACAAGACAACTATGTCAGCTATAACCTGAGACCGACCAATGACCCTCATTCTGACACCTACTATCCGAGCTACAGCAATCATATAAATTTCTCATGTTGGTCTTAGCCCTCCTAACATGCCCTAAATGGATGCCAGAAAATCTCCAAGATTCCAAAGGCCTCCCTTTTCCTAACAAGCTCCCAAATGTCTAAGTTAGAGGCAATGAAGGAGAGCATGTTTATGATGCAACAAAAGCAAGATGACTACATAACATGATTAGCCTCTAAGCTTAACGTGATTAGCACTCATAACAAGATGTTAGAAGTCCAAATTGCCCAACAAGCCAGCTCCCTTTCTATGCCTCCCGGTCGACGTCCTAGTAACCAGGGACCTAACCCTAGAGAGCAATGCAATTGTATTGTGTTGAGAAGTGCACTAAAGGGTTACAAGGATGTTGGAATTGAGAAGGATAATGAGACAACCATGGTGAGAGTGATAAAGCTTTTCCTAATACGATTGAACACCAAGAAAAGAATGAAAGTGAGAGGTATAAGGAGTCTAAGGAGCCTTAGCCCTTTTCCTTGAAACCTTATGTGCCTCCCTTGCCTTTTCCACGAAGAGTTGCGAAGGCCAAAATTGATGCCTGATTTGGGAAGTTTCTTCATATGCTTAAGGATTTGTATGTGAACATTCTTTTCGTTGATGCTTTGCCTCATATGCCTTTATATGTTAGAATTTTGAAAGGCGTCATCTCCCAAAAGTGGAAAATTGATGAGCATGACGCTACAGCTTTAGGTGAGGAGTTTAGATTTGTGGTTTTAAATAAGCTTCCTCTAGATGTCTTGGATAATGTTCCGATAAAGGTGGGTGATTTTTATATGTTGATGGACTTTATAATTGTTGATATAGCTAAAGATGCCTTTGCCCAAATTATTCTTGGGAGGTGTTTTTTGGCTACTATAGGTGGTAAGATAGATGTCAAAAGCGGGCAGTTGACATTTGATGTGGGGGACCACCATGCTAAATTTGGTATATTTGAGGACCAAGACTCTTCTTTTCCTTCATTTGCTTATTGTGGATGTGATGTGGCTATTGCTAATGAGATCGTGAAGTTTGATGATTTGTTTTGTAGTGATCCTTATATGATTGATCTTGAGTCCACTATGAGCTAAGGACTTGGTTGCGCTAAGTTGAATTTAGCTGCTAATTTTCTAGCTAGCATAGCCAAGGGCATAGGGCATGCCTTATGCTCTTAGTAAGGGTTCTATGAGTGACTATTGCAGGTTTGCAAGGGTGTTGATGTCTTTGCCCCCTTTGGATGGAGTAAAGTGTGACTTTGATTTGTGGGTGAACTTTGGTGGTGGCTCATTTAATCATGTCCACTACAAGATAATTTTGTATGCAAACACTGAAGTTTGGCATTATTTGATGCTTCAGAAGGAGCTCGACCCCATCTGCTTGAGGTGGTTCCTTCTTTTGCAAGATTTTAACTTTGAGGTTCATGATAAAGGTGGGTTGGTGACTGTGAAATCCCCTTCCTCATTGGTTATTCTTTTTTCAATGGGATGATAGGCTAAAAGGTCAAGCTCTTAACTTCAAAAGAGTGCATCTTGGGAGGTAACCCAAGCATTTTCTTTTTTTCTTTTCTTAATGTAATATAGGTTCTAGGATGTTTTCCTATTGTGAAGAAAAAAGACGGAACAAAGGGGATGAAAAGACAAAACAATGTAAGAAAAATCAAGGTTAGCAGTCATGGGGTAGTCACCACTACAGTCTAGGGGTTGTATTCTCCAAGGACCGTGATGCTGCTGCCCACCCCAAAAAATTAAAAAGGTCGAAAAACCTCTTTGGCAGCAGTTACCATGGATCATGGTAAGCTGCTACGGGCCACGATTAATGGTTTTGAGCATGGTGACACTCCCCATACCTTTCACATTCTTCTTTATTTTGACACACTCTCTATATGCTACGGGCCGTGATTAAGGGTTTTGACCACGGTGACCCTCCCCACACCTTTCACTTTCTTCTCTATTTTGACATACTCTCTATCTATCTCCCTTCTTCTCTCTCTAAAACCTCCATTAACAAACCTCTCAGCCTTGCACATCTTCGACCATTTTTCACCCAAATTCTCATAAAATTTCTCTTATTTTATCCCATCTCTCCTCTTTTCTCCAAATTTCCTTTTTTCTCACATAAATTTCTACTTCTTCTTCTCTGTAGCCACCCTTTCAAATCCATCTACCTTCTTTCACCATTAACATCCACTTCTACTTAAACCTTCATATTTTTTCATCTCATTCACCTTTTGTAGACTCAGTTACCATAAAACCACCGCTATTCCTCCATTTTTCTCCCTTTCGTACACACTATTCTCAATTGTTGCAGATTTTTCCTTCATCAACCTTAAAAACTTCTATGACACCCAAAAAGAAGCATAGGAGCACCCAAAGAGAGGGTGCATTGTGCCAAGCACCTTAACAAGCCACAAGGACATCCTGAACATCCACTGCCGCAAGGACCCAAGTAATACCCCTCACCCACTTAATTTAACTCATTCCGATCATTTTGCATATTAAACTTGCTTGAGTATTAGACTATTTGTTACTATATGTTTTTATGATGAGGATTTGTTAGCCCTATTATGGTTGTTGAATGAAAGTAGGTGGTTATTTACATGGATGGCATGGGCCAGTTTTTAAATGAAGGATGCATGTATAGGGACTTCAGCTTAGAATTTTTGAGTGCGTTGCATGTTGTAGTTACGCAAGGTACAAGATGTCCAGAAGGGTACCTTTCCTTCTTTCTACAAGGGGAATTTTAAGAATTGAACCTCAGTACCCTTAATAACATGTTTAGTGTTCCCCCTAGTTTGTATTTGTCTTGCCGTCAAGTTCTCCTCGAATTTAACCCGAGTTCTTTTTGGAATGAGAGTTCAGGGGATCATAGGTACAATACAAGTACATGTACGGGCACTTACATTAAGAATCCTTGTATCCGGGTGGCCCGACGCATGCTTTCGTATGGTGTCTTTGCTAGGGTTGACATTCGATTGTCTAAGCTGTACTTCTTAACTGGTATGATGAATGGTGACCGGATCAACCCTAGGTCTTTCTTGACCCGTCGATTGTATAATGCAGCTATGAGTACTATAGGAAAGACAGCCACTGGGGGTCTTATCGCCTCCATTGCTAGTCTCCAGGTGTTGAGCGAAACCCCTATCATAGAGTTTCATGGTCCAAGCGGCTTGATAAAGCCACTTTTGAAGAGATGAAATTATTTAAGATTGAGATTGGGCGCTTGTGTTGAATATACCCTAGGAGCAGGCTTTTGTTGCCTTCCAATGTTGAGATGACCTACCTTATTTCACCGGGCTAACAGTTACTGGTTACATGGTGATGCCGACATTCTCCTTCTTGCACCTTTGCTGCCCCCACCTACTTACCTTGGTGGCCCTAGTTCTTCCTCCCAGCATTGTACCGATGATTGTGAAGCGGCTCAAGCCACCTTAGCTCCATTCAGGAGGGGCAAGCCTCCCAGCATGCCTATGTTTGAACTGATAATGCCGGTCTTTGTGACTTTGTCCAAGAATAACACAATACGCTTCGTGGGATGATAGCCTCCTAAAACCAATATTTTCAAGACTTTAATGCCTATCTGGACAGGTGGAGAGATTAGTATATCTCTCAAGGTCACCTACTGGACCCTCCTTTCCCTCCTTCCTTCTTATTGCTTCTTAGTCCTCCTCCTCCCTTTTCTATATATGTGGTTGCATGGAGGATAATGTTTTGTCCAAGCATGGGAGGGTTGAGTTGAATTATGATGGTGTCTGATGCTCGAGTCCATGGTTTGAGCATGTGTTTATATATTGTGCATCGTTATATTTTGTTTTTGCATTTTAGTATTAACCATGTGTAGCTAGAGCATGTTATTAGAGCATTTAATTTCATTCTCATAGTTTTGCTTTTATTTTTTTTGCATTAGAAGCGTGACATTTACGATAATTTTGCATTTTAGGTTTAACTTCATTTAGGCTTGCATTTGGACAATGCCCAAAAAAAAAGAAACATTCGAAAAAAATTAAAAAATGATCCTCCGACGATGAATTTGGTAGACTAAGTGGTCTTGTTTAGTTTCAAATGATCCTTTGATATGCTCAATTATGAATAAAAGTACTTGGAAATGAGTTTATAAAAAAAGTGCTTCATGTTTTGGCTATGTGTTGAGTATAAATTTATTACCCTAAGGCTCTTTGCGTGAATGATGGCGTGAGGATCCAAATGAGCTAGCTCTAAGTTTGGTAGATGTCGTGCGAGGAGTTAAGTTTAAAAGGCTAATTTATCAATTTTAGTCTTCTATTTTTCCCCCCTTGAGTGACTCATCCTAGATGCCATTTCTCTAGAACTTACTTTGATTCCCATTCAACATCATACTTAGCAAAATGCATGTCGGAAAAGGGATTAAGGCATCCTTTGATTTGATGAACTCCACAAACTACATGGCCACCCTTGCATGCATGATATACCCCTTGCTTGCCCCTTCAAGACTTAATCCACGTTTACTGATGAGAACCTCTACACATAACCTTTCGCCAAACACATATCTTACCGTTAAGCCAACATTGTAGAGGATTTCACTTTTGAATATTTTATTTGGCAGTTAGCTTGGAGTATTGAGATCTTTTGGTGGGTCAATTTGGTTTGTTGGTGAAGGGATTCTGTTGATTTGTCCATTTGAAAGATCAATTATTTTATTGTAAAATGGTTGGAGAAGAGTTGAAAACAAACAAAACAAAGTTTGATGTTTATTTCCATGCTAATCGCCTTGTTTAGAAGAAAAAGAGAAGAACAAAAAAATTAAAAGAAAAAGAAAAAGGGCTGAAGAAGTGAATAAAAGAGGTTGGTCTCATTTGTTTGCATAAGGGGATGAGTTTGCGAATTTGAGTAGTGTTGGTTTGAGGAGGGTTTTTTCCGTGAGAACATTTGGCGAGGGTCGCTCTTAGCCTTTGGCTTTATAGCTCCATATTCCCCAAAAAAATATTTATCCCCCGCTTACCTTTACCCATAGCCCCGTTACATATAAAGTCCTCATGGTAAACTAATATTTATCACATACTAGTATGGCGAATTACAGGCTTAGCAAGCTTATAGTAGATTTGAGTCTTTGGAATGAGAATTGAGGGAACCTTACCATATTTTAACACAAATAACTTAAGAGTCTCAAATGACTAAAGTGAGGTTCTACCAATTTTTCCACCTCTAACTATTTCATGTGCTGATGTGATTGTATTCAATGATTTCAGTAATTGATTCAAACTTTGAGATTGTGGGCTTTTGGGAAATTTTGGAAACTTCATTCCCTATCTGATTAGTAGATGTATTTGCACACTGGTGGGCTAACTTTACATCGATCTTTCCATTGAAGGTGCTACTAATGTCTTAATCTAAGGAGCTTGTTAATAAAATTTTAGTTTTAGGCTTTGCTTGGGTACAAGGAATGGTTCAAGCACGGGGGAGCTTGATAAAGCTCACAAATGTGCAAAATTTTGGGCTCATTTGAAACATTTCCTTAGGGGATTGTGTATTTTAGTAAATGATTTATAACCATTTTTTGTTTTACGCTCAGGTATGCTTTTTGGGTGCATTTGGCAAGTTTTAGGCTCTTTTAACCCGGCATTGACCATAATTTGCCATATTTTTCAGTTCTATGCCCATCCCATATGCCCTTGGGGCGAAGAAAGAATGATGAACTCTTGGCCAGAGCTCATAATGGTCAGACAATGGTGGTTACCATGGTCCGTGGTTAATTGTTAACAGAGAACCTCTTCGTTTTCCTTCAATTATGTGGCTAAGAAGGCTTGGTTCGTGCATTTGAGGGCATTTTTAACCGAGAGCAAGGCATTCTCTCCACTCATCAATCACTCACCTCTCATTAGTTTAGAATTTTTCTAGTTTTCTTTAGAGCAAAAGATGACTTGAAGGAAGGACTTGGTATTTGGATGCTTGAAGATTACAAGAGCATTGAAGAGTCTCGATAGTTGCTAAGCCTTCTCTTTCCTTAATCTCTTCTTGAACTCTAGTTTTGATTTGAATGTTGGTTAGTTTGAATATGAGCGAGTAGTTTAATTTAATATAAGGATTAGTTTGCTGAAGTATTGATGTTGCATCTTTAATCTTTATTTCTTATGCCCAATCTATCTTGGAATGATTTTATTTTTTCTAGTGATTCAATTGATGTGAGTGAGTTTGGCCAGATTTGCTTGCATATATTAGACAATTAAGTGAAGTACCGAAAGGAAAAATTCAGTATTAGACCTATAAAGTTGAACGTGACTTAGTAATCCTTGAAAGGGAGTTGTAACTTGAAAGGAGACTTTAATAATCAAAATTTGTGACCTAGACCAAAGCAAGGGCATTTAAAAGAATGATAATCGAGTGGTGTAGGAAATTCAATTTATTTTGCAAGAAAAGATTGAGTTCAACTATATTGTAACTCCTTGAATTAGCCAAAGTAGAAAAGAGCACATGATAAATTCGAGAATCCAACTCTTTGCTAGGTAAATCAAATCCCTAGATGTTTTACCTTGATTGCGTTCCCGAATAGCAAATGAGTATAGTTGAAAGAACCCGCTAAAAATTTGTTCGTTTAGCAGTTTTACTCGGACAAAAGTTAATAGATTGTGCTCGTCCTAGAGGGCGATATATAATCTAGATTACAACACTCGTGCACTCGTGGTATGTGTCAAGATGTTGTTGAAGGGCATTAAAATTGTCAACTATTCAGTTAATTCTAAGGAATTGGCTGAGCACTTCTCTTTTCTTATAGTTCTTACCTTTTTGATTGCTTCGGTAGCATTTGTATTGGTGCACTTGTGGGATGTGTCAAGTTTTTGAAGTCGTTGTTGGGTATCAAAATTGTCAACTATTGAGTTAATCCTACGGAATTAACTAAGTACTTCTCTTTTCTTCTACTTTTCACAGTTTGATTGCTTTGGTAGCATTTGTATCGGTGCTTGCAGTAGATTTTCCCCTTTTATGTGAATTCCTTTCCCATACGAACCAGATCCTGAGATTGAAAGGAATTTTTGTTTAAGGAGGAAGAAGCAAAGACTAGAACAGCAAAGGTAAGGCTCGTAATACTTCATATACAATGGCTGATGGAGATCGAAGAAGGACACTCAGTGATTTTGTCACCTCAGAAGTCCAGGACATTCCTTCCAATATTACTCGGCTAATAGTGGAAGCTCATAACTTTGAGCTCAAACTGGTACTAATCTATATGGTTCAACAATCTTAATTTGGAGGTGTCACAATGAAAAACCCTAATCTTCACCTCTCGGTCTTTTTGGAGGTGTATGACACATTGAAGCTAAACGGAGTCTCTACTAATGCCCATTCACCATCGCCTATTTCCCTTTTTATTAAAGGATAAGCCGAGGCATGGCTCCATTCATTGGCTCCAGGCTCTATCACGACTTGGAATGAGCCCACAAAGGCCTTTCTTACGAAATTCTTCCCACCTAGCAAGACTGCAAGTTTAAGGAACCAAATTACCACCTTTTGCTCAAAAAGACGGTGAGACACTCTATGAAGGATGGGAGTGATTCAAGCACTAATTGTATTTTTATCCCCACTAGGGGCTTCAAAAGTGGATGATTGTGCAAACATTCTACGATGGTGTTACTCAACCCGTGTGATCTACCATAAATGCAACAGAAGGTGGCATTTTGATAAACAAAACGGATGATGAAGCCTGTAATTTGATCAAGCAGATGACACTCAATAACTTCGAATGATCTAGTGAAAGCGGCTGACCCAAACAGCTTGGAGGTAAGCTTGAAGTTGATCCACTTGCCTTACTTTCTACTAAGGTAGATACTATGACTC